>CABHPQ010135567.1:0-28869 GCA_902168405.1 Peromyscus aztecus
CAAATGGCTGAAAGACATTTAAGGAATTGCTCAACATCCCTAATCATTAGGGAAATGCAAATCAAAACAACTCTGAGATAACACCTTATGCCAGTCAGAATGGCTAAGATCAAAAACACTGAGGACACCTTGTGCTGGAGAGGATGTGGAACTAGGGGAACTCTCCTCCACTGCTGGTGGGAATGCAAGCTTGTACAGCCACTTTGGAAATCAATATGGCGCTTTCTTAGAAAATTGAGAATCAATCTCCCCCAAGATCCAGCTATACCACTCTTGGGCATATACCCAAGGAATGCTCAATCATACCACAAGGGCACTTGCTCAGCTATGTTCATATCAGCATTATTTGTAATAGCCAGAACCTGGAAACAACCTAGATGTCCTTCAACCGAAGAATGGATAAATAAACTGTGGTACATATACACAATGGAATACTACTCAGCAGAGAAAAACAATGACATCATGAGGTTTGCAGGCAAATGAATGGATCTAGAAAAAATCCTCCTGAGTGAGGTAACCCAGACTCAGAAAGACAAACACGGTATGTACTCACTCATAGGAGGATACTAGATGTGGAACAAGGATGACTGGAAGGCTACTCACAACACCAGGGAGGCTACCTGGAAAACAGGACCCCAAGAAAGACATGGGGATCGCCCAATGACGGAGAAATGGATGAGATCTACATGAGCAGTCTGGACGTGAGTGGGGGTAATGAGGGGCGAGGGGCGAGGGGCAAGGGAAAGAGAACTTGGGGGAGTGGGAGATCCCAACTGTATCAAGAACAGAGAGGGAACACAAGGAATGTTCATGGTAAATGAAGACCACATGAGAATAGGAAGAAGCAAAGTGCTAGAGAGGCCCACAGAAATCCACAAAGATGCCCCAACAATAGACTGCTGGCAATAGTCGAGAAATAGCCCGAACTGACCTACCCTGGTGATAGGATGGCCAAACACCCTAATTGTCATGCTAGAAACCCCATCCAGTGACTGAGGGAACTGGATGCAGATATCCATGGTCAGGCCCCTGGTTGGAGTTCCAGGAGTCCAATTGGCGAGAAGGAGGAGGGTTTATGTGAGCAAGAGTTGTTGGGACCAGGAAGGGATGGAATACAGGGACGAGTGGCCAAACAAATGGAAACACACGAACTGTGAACCAATGGCTGAGGGGCCCCCAACTGGATCAGGCCCTCTGAATGGGTGAGACAGTTGATTGGCTTGATCTGTTTGGGAGGCATCCAGGCAGTTGGACCGGGTCCTGTGCTCAGTGCATGAATTGGCTGTTTGAAACCTGGGGCTTAGCAGAGATGCTTGGCTCAGCCTGGGAGGAGGGGACTAGACCTGCCTGGACTGAGCCCACCAGGTTGATCTCAATCCTCGGGGGAGTCTTTGCCCTGGAGGAGATGGAAATGGGGGGTGGGCTGAGGGGGGGGCGGAAGAGGGGAGAGAACGGGGGAATCTATGGCTGATATGTAAAGTTGAATTATATTGTAAATAAAATAAAATAAATTCAAAAAAATTCAAGATATGAAAACAATTCAAAATTTAATAAGTAGGTAGACCTGTGAAAAGAAAAATTATATAAAACTTGAAATGAAAACTTATTCAATAATTCAAACAAAAATTCAGAAGAAAACCTCAACAATAGATAGATACAATGTAAGAGAGAATATTAGGTATCGAAATCAAAATAGAGAAACTGGATCATCCAATAAAAAGAAAATATCAAATTCAGAAAAAAAGAACAAAATATGTAGTAACTCTGAGCCACTATAAAAAGACAAAAACTATAAATAACAGGTATACATGGAAAATGAAGGAGCTGGAGAGATGGCTCAGTGGTTAAGAGCACATACTGCTCTTGCATAGGACTGTGGTTCAGTACTCAGCACCCACATGGTGGTTCACAACTGGCTGTAACTTTAGCTCCAGAGGATGCAGCACAGGCTTCTGGTTGTCTTAGGCACCAGACATATGCAAAGTGCACATGTAGGCAAGACATCCATATACAAAATCTTTTTAAAAAGAGAAAGAAAGAAAAAGAAGAGTCCCAGTTCAGAGACACAGAAAAAAATTCCAATAAAATGTTAAAAATCTCTTTCTAATCCTAGGAAATAAATGCTTATAAAATCCAAGAAGCATACAGAACACCAAATAGACAATACCAGAAAAGAAACTCTATATGTTATATAGTAGCCAAAACACTAAATGTATAGAAAACAGAAAGGATATTAAAACAGTATGAGAGGAAGATAAAACTCACATACAAAGGCACACCCGTAAAAATAACATCAGACTTATCAATGGACCATAAAAGCCAGAAGGAATTAGATTTATGTTCTGAAAATTATGAAAGGCCACAGATATCAGCACAGACTACTATACCTCACAAAACTATCAGTCACAATTTAAGGAGAAAATAAAGTTTTCCATGATAAAAACAGAGTTAAAGAATTTATGACATCTAATCCAGTTCTACTGGAAGGAATACTTAGGTCTTAAGAGAAGGTTAAACACACCCAAGAAAGTACATGGAACAAATAATTCCAGAACACTTTATCAAAAATTTCTATTACAACACCACAAAAGCAATAAAATTACAGGAATGTTTACACATTGTTCAATAATAACTTAATTTTAATAATTTCAACTACCCAATAAAATGACAAAGACTCATAAACAGTATTTTTTTTGTGCTGTCTCCAAGAAACACACCTCATGAGCAGTAATAGGGAGCACCTAGAGTTAAAGAGTGAAAAAAATATTCCAAGCAAATAGAACCAAGAAACAAGCATTTAATATGCAACACAATTGACTTCAAACTGAAACTATTCCATAATATAAGGAGGGACAGTTTATCTTCATTAAAGAAGAAAATCACCAATAGAATGTTATAATCTTAAATATAGATGCATCAAACACAAAAGCATTCAATTTCATGAAAAAATAAAAACACTATTAAACTTAAAACCACAGATCAACACCAACATAGTGATCTTAGTATCACACACTCACCAATAGGTAGATCATCTGGGAAAAAATAACTAAATAGAGAAACTCTGAAGTTAAGTGACATCATAATCAAATGGACCTAACAGATGTCTACAAAACATTCCAATAAAACACTAAAGAATGCACATTTTTTCTTACCAGCCCATTGGGGTCTTCTCCAAAAGAGACCACATTCTAGGATGCAAACAAATCTCAACAAATACAGAAAAATTACATCCTGAAATCTTTCTGACCACCATGCACTAAAGATGTATAACAACAAAGGAAAAGACAGAAAGCACACAAGTTCATAAAAGCTAAATAACACACTACTAAGCCAAAACTGAATGAAGGAATAAGTCAAAAAGGGAAGATTCCTAGAACTGAATATATGACATACCCAAATCTATGGGGGACCATGAATGCAGTCATAAAAGGAAGGTTAATAGCACTTATGTACCCAGATCAAAAAATGAGACATACCAAACTAATAACTTGAAGATGCACCTAAAGGCTCTAGAAAAAATCAATACCCCCAGAAAAGTAAATGTGAAGGGATTTTTCAAAATCAAGACAGAAATTAATATATTAGTAACAAAAACCCCACACAAATAATCAATGAAACAAAGTTTCACAGAGTACTTTGAAAAGATTAACAAGATTGGCAAACCTTCAGCCAAAATAACCAAATAAACAGAGAAAGAACCAAAATTCATAAAATTAGAGATGAAAGGGAAAATATTCCTCAGAATACTGAGGAAATTCAGAGAATCATAAGGACATATTTTAAAAATCTATATTCTACCAAACTGAAAAATCTCAAAGGAATGGGTGAATTTCTAGATATATACAACCAACTAAAGTTAAATCAAGATGAGGTAAATAGTTTAAACAGGCCCATAACACCAGATGAAATAGAAGCAGTAACATTGAATATCCTTACTACAAAAGCATAGGATTCAGCACAGAGTTCTACCAGACCTTCAGAGAACTAACATCATTACTCCTCAAACTATTCCGCAAAGTAGAAAATGAAGGAGCATTCTCAAATTCATTTTACAAAACCAGTATTACCAGAATACCCAAACCAGACAGAGATTCAACAAAAAAAGAAAATTATACATCAATATATCTGATGAACATAAGTGGATTAAAATTCAATAAATTTCTAATAAAATCAGAAACAAGATAATGCTGTCCATTCTACTTAATTCTTTTTAAAATACTATTTGAAGTCTTAGTTGGAGCAATAAGACAAGGGAAAGAGTTAAAGAGGATACTAACAGGCAAGAAATAAGTCAAACTATTTTATTCGCAAGTGATACAGTTCTTTATGTAAAATACCCCAAATATTCCACCAAAAAACAACTGATAAATACATTCATCAAAGTACTTGAATAATAAGTAATACACAAAAATCTGTCTCCTTCCTATATACATATGGCAAACACATCAAGAAAGACATCAAGTAAATAATATCATTTACAATTGCCTCAAAAAATACCTTGGAAAAAATTCTAACTTCTAAAGAAGTGAAAAACATGCATAGTGAAAACCTTAAGACACTGAAAAGAGAAACTGAAATTTTCCAGAAGATGGTAGGATCTCCCAAACTCAAAAGCAATCTATAAACTCAAAGCAATTCCCAGTACAAAACTCTAGTGCAACTCTTGACACAAATTGAAAATATAATCTTAAATTTCATATAGCAATACAAAGATTGAGGATAACCCAAACAATCTTAAACAACAACCATAAAACTTCTGAAACTATCAACATCTCAAATTTCAATTAATACTACAAAGAAATAGTAATGAAAATAACATTGTACTGACATAAAATTGGATTCATTAACCAATAGAATAGAAATGAGGGCCTGCACATAAATTCATAATCCTATAGCCACCTGAGTTTTTGACAAGCTAACAATGCATATTGGAAAACAGACAGCATCTTCAACAAATGGTGCAACCTAAACTGGATAGCTACATGTACAAGAATGAAACTTGATCCTTGTCTCTCACCCTGCACAAAACTCAACTGCAAATGTATCAAGGACTTCAATATAAGAGCCAATATCCTTAATCTGAAAGAGGAGGAAGTAGGGGATATACTTGAACTCATTTTACGTGAAAGACTGTCTGAACAGGACCACAATAGTGCAGGTATACCAATAATTAATAAATGAGACTTCATGAAGCTAATGAATGTTTACAGTGTATAATGTTTGTAATGTATAATATATAATGTTTTTGTACACAAAAGGACACAATTGAGTGGATAAAGAGGCAACCTATAGAATGGGAAAATCATTACCATCTATAGATCTTATGGAGAGTTTGTATCTAGAATATTTAAAGAACCCAAAAAAACTAATGCCTTGGTTAGGGTTTTTGTCAACTTGTCACAAGCTAGGGTCTTTTGGAAAGTAAGAATAGTAATGAGAAACTGTTTTCTGTAGGAAACTCTGTAGGGGTACATTTCCTTGATTAATGATTGATGTGTGTAGACCTATCCTCCTGTGGGCAGTAGCACCCTGGGTCCATGGTTGTATAAGAGAGCAGCAGGCTGAGCAAGCTATGGGAAGTGAACCAATATTCAGCATTCCCCATGGTTTTTGCTTTAGTCTCTGCATAACAGTTCCTGATTACGTCCTAACCCTGACTTCCCTTAGTAATGAACTGTGATTGGGAAGTGTATGCCAAATAAACCCTTTCCTCCTCAAGTTGATTTTGATCATGGGGTTTTTAATCATAGCAATATAAAGCAAAGTAGAACAGAAATTGATACCAGGTTTGTAAGGTATTGTTTCAACAGACCTGACCATGTTGTTTTAGGAAGGATTGTACAAGAACTTCAGAACTTTGGATTGGAAATGTTGTTGAATGCTTACAGCATAATGAGCTGTTCCATGGGAGCTTGGTAGATAATTCTAGGGCAATGCAGATGATGAGCTTAAAGATGACCTTCAGTTAAGAAGAGATCAGAATTACTGAAGCAAAAGGCTTGGGGAAGTATTTCCTCTGGGTTAGCACACAGAAGCTGTGATATAGAGGGGTCCAAGGCTGCATCTCAAGCTGGCAGCTGAACTTGGTAATGCATAAAAGTTTCCCATTTTGCTGGGCGGTGGTGGCTCAAGCCTTTAATCTCAGCACTTGGGAGCAGAGCCAGGCCAATCTCTGTGAGTTCAAGGCCAACCTGGTCTACAAAGTGAGTTCCAGGACAATCTCCAAAGCTGCACAGAGAAACCCTGTCTCAGAAAAAAAAAAGTCTCCTCTTTTACTGGTTTTGGCAGCGTGGGAGCTGCACAGTTGAAAAGGTAATAAATAGGAGTGAGGTCTGGCACTATGTAGCAGGGATTGAGTCCTTGAAGAAAGGCCAGAAGAAGCCATTCAGTGAAGGTGAAGTTTCAGTTGTAGTGGAGTCCCCAGCAAGTTGGAAATGCCAAGTCAGCAGAATCACAGTGGTAACTAGGAATTGGAGCTGCTCAGAACCTACAAGATAAGCTATGTGTGCTATGAATGGCAGAGCCAGAGAAGTCGACCTACCTAAACCTTTTGGAGGCTAGAAGATCATGAGTGAATTCCATATGCAAGAAATTGAGATAAGAGGATTTGATTTACTCTGTAGAATTTGGTTTGACTTTGCTTTGACTGAGATAATGCCTTGGTTCTCCCCTCTTAGAATAAGCAGTATGTAACTTATTTCTTAATTTATAAGAGCCCACAGTTAAAAGAGTTTGAACTTTGAAAGAGACATTGGATTTTTAATGAGAACTTAGTTTTTAAAGTTTAGAAAATTTTAGGAGACTGGGACTTTTAAAGTCGTACTGTGTTATATATTTTGATACTGGCATAAGATCTTGGGGATAAACAAGAAAATAAAGGTTATTTGTTTAACAGTGATGTATTTGTGTGCCAAGTTGACAAGGGAACAATTGTGCTAGTTAGTTTTTTGTCAACATGACACAGGTATGGTCATTTGAGAAGAGGGAACCTCAACTGAGAAAATGTCTCTATTATGTAGACAAGTCTGTCAGACATTTTCTTGATTAATTACTGATATGGGAGGACCCAGCCCATGATGGGAAGTTCTAGCCCCAGACAGGTGGTCTTGAGTTGTATGAGAGAGCAGACTGAGCAAGCCCTGGGGAGCAAGACAGTAAAAGGCATTCCTCTAAGGGATGCATGCTTCAGTTCCTGACTCAAGGTTACTGCATTGAGTTCCTGACCTGACTTCCCATGATGTACTGTAAAATGTAAGAAGAAACAAACCCTTTCCTTCACAAATTGGTCTTGGTAGTGGTACTTATCACAGCAATAAAGCTATCTAGGGCAATTAAACATCTCAGTTAAAAAATGGGACGTAAAATTAAACACAGATTTCTCAAAAGATGAAATGCAAATAACTTAGAAACACCTTTAAAATGTTAAATATTCTTATGCATCAGGAAAAATGAAATTTAAAACTATTTTGGAGATTTCCTTTTACCTTGATCAGAATGACTAAGACACACAAATGATGACAAATGCTGATGTAGAGTGGGGGAAAAGAACTGTTTATTCCCTGCTGTTGGGAATGCAAACTGGTGCAACCACTGTGAATGTCATTGTGAAACTTTTTCGAAAACCTAAAACTATATCTTCCGTATGACCCAACTATACCAGCCTTGAGAATAAACCCAAAGGATTCCATATCCTACTCTAGAGAGATCTTTTCATTCACATACACTGTCCTACTCACAATAGCTAGGAAACAAAAACAGCCCAAATGTCTACCAATTGCTGAATGCATAATGGAAATGTGGTATATTTACACAGTTTAGACTATTATTCGGCTATTAGAAAAATGAAAGTATAAGTAAATAGATGGGGTTGAAAACAATTATTCAATTATTCTTTGAATCTTCAGATATGTTTGTTTCATTTGAAATACTCATAGAGGTCAGGAAATTACTAAGGAACCATAAAAAGAGGTGTTCAAGGGAGGAGAAATAGAATGAATATTATAAAGGGTCAAAAGGAAATAATGGAACAGAATGGGTTAAACTGGCATTGGGGAACAGAGAGTAGTGTAGAGGAGAGAATGTGGACAGGAATAAACACTAAAAACCTTCCAAAAAGACACGAAAACCTACTACTGCAGAAGCGCGTGTGTGCACGCGTGCATGGGTATGTGTGTGCGTGTGAGTGTGCGCGTGCGCGTGCGTGTGCGTGCGTGCGTGTGTGTGTGTGTGTGTGTGTGTGTGTGTGTGTGTGAAGTCAGGCTGAGCAAGACATGGGGAGTGAGCCAATAAGCATTCTTCTATGTCTTCTGCTTCAGTACACACACACACACACACACACACACACACACGAGTTATTCTGTAATAGAGCAACAATGCCCCCAACTAGATACCAGAGGCTAAGAAATAAAAAGTCCAGTATTGAGAATAGGTTAATTATTTTGGAGTTTTTGTAAAATGAGGTCCCATAGACCTCCAAATGTTACAGGCTACTGTCATTGATCTTCGTTACCTTCCAGAACTTGATGGTAAGCCGCTACTGCTGATGATGCTATACACTTGAGTCATCAAACATGATGAAATCAAGTCAGTAATGTCCTGGAGAGCTCATAATAATGAGAGGTGTTATTCAGGGTACTGGGGGGGAAACATAATCATAATTTATACTCAGCTGTGATCTCTGATAGCTACAAGAATGAATGACCTGTGAAGACATGCTGATTGGTGTGATATTGGTACAAAAATCAGGAGAGTAATCAACCACTTTTGGGTTAGATTTCAAGTCCTCCTTCACAAGATAAAACCCATACCTGGCTATTATGCTGTGAAATCAATGTATCATTAAATGACACCTAATAATTTATCATTATGTACATAGATCAATGCATCTTTCACCCTCATCTGAGAAGTTTCTATTGTCTTTGGAAGGTAATTAACAGAGAGACACAACTGGTTAAGGTATATAAAATAAGAGACTGCAGAATGCTCAGTGTAGAAGGGAATATATACCCTCCCAAGACTCAGAGATCATTGTGGAAGAGGGAGCAAAAAGAGTCTAAGAGTCAGAGGTGATGCAACACTACAAGGCAACAATCTCTGGACACAGCGGAATAGCTGCACATAGGAATTCACAGTGCAAAAAAGAAAAAGAAAAAGAAAAAGAAAGAACTCACAGTGCGTGTGACTGTATGTATAAAACCTATGCAAACCCAAGTCAAACCAAACTCCAGCATGAGGAGGGGAGTTAGCCATACAATCCCACCCATAGCTGTGGATCAATTGGATGATGTTAGCTATAAGAAATGAAAGATCAATTTTCTCTAAGAGTGTAGCCCTTGGTAAGTTGACCATATTTGGAGTAGCACAAATTGGTCTCAAAGGACACAGCCTTGAGTGGATGGGGAAGAGGGTGGATCTGGAAAGATCTGAAGAAAATATGTTTAAAATGCATTGTGTGAAACCTGAAACTCTCAAAGAACTAATAAAATATACAAAAAAGTAATCCTATATTAAGTTCTGTTTTCATATCTTGAATTTTTAACTTCACCTGTTTGTTTTCTCACTCTTCATTCTGGATTGTATGCATATCTTCTTTGGGTTCCTTGAACTACAATCATTGTCTTTTTTAATGAGCTAAGTTTTTTTTCCTCAGGGAGCATTACAATGGGCATACTAATTTCTGTATGATATCACCTAGATTATTCATGTTGTTTGTGTTTTTGTGATGGGATCTAGATATCTTGAGTTAGGTCATTGGTGGTACTTCTTGTTGAGGATATCAGGTTTCATCTTTGATGAGTGGGTGTTTGGATCTTTGTTCACTGCTACATCAATTTTATCAGGTTGTAGACAAACTGAATGTCACTTGTGGTTCAGTCTTGGAGTAACTCTGTGTTCACATACAAATGTGGTGTCATAAGTGGTCCCTGCTCAACTATGGATCAGTGCAACTTCTGAGTCCAGGAGCAAACCTTCTGTAGGACTAGAACATTCTTGCTGCAGCTCTTCAAAAGTCTGCAGAAGGATAACTAGTTTCTACAGGTTGTCCCTGGGTGACAGGAGCTGGAGTCACAGTGCAGTGAGTCCTAAAGGTGGATACAGGATGCAACATCATCCTCAGGAGGAGGTGGGTGAGAGGGAGACTAGGCTGGGGCCCATACCTAGGATCAAAAGGGCAGGATGCCAAGTGAAATAGTGGGTAGGTTTGTAGGCAAGCTCATGTTGTCTAAACCTTGGATCAAGGTCATAGCAATATATTTTTATACGTTTAATTTTTTATTATAATTCACACTGAAAAATTCCATCATGAAAGTTCTTTGTAGCCTAACCTTACTGAATACACTTTCATTTTTTCCCAGGTCCCATTGGTTGATATCAATTTGGACACTTGGCTTAGTTACTTTTCTATTGATGCATAAGATATCATGACCAAGACAACTTATAGAAGAAAGAGATTATTTGGAACTTAGAGTTTCAGACCATCAGGACAGAGAGCATGATATTAGAAAGGCTAGCATGGTGCTGGAGCAGTATCTGAGTATGAAACAGAGAAAGAGACTGGGAATGGCATGAGTCTTTTGAATCATCAAAGACTATCCCCTTGACATACCTCCTCCAACAAAGTCCGTACCTCCTAATCTTTCCCAAATAGGGACTAAGTGTTCAAATATATAAACCTGTGGGGGCCATTTTCATTAAAACCAACACAAACACTTTTATGGTAATGGTTTTGTGAATTTATGTAGACTTTGCAGGTGAATGTATACTCCAAACTCATGTTTCATTTTGTTGCTAATTTTGTAATTATGTTTTACTTACAACATTTTTCTCTTCCCTTTTCTCCCTACAAACCTTCCCACATGATCCTCTCTGTTCTCCTTCAAATTAATGACCTATTTTTCATCAATTGTTATTGCATGCCATCTACATATTTGTGTGTACATACAAATTCCTAGGTTGTAGATTCTTCTCCAATAACCATGTCTTCACTAGTAATGAAATATTAGCTAGGTTTCCAATACCAGCCTTGATATCTTTTTTGTTGAGTGGCTCTTATGTCCACTTAGAGTAGTTGGTTATTGCCAGGTATGTGTGCCACTGCAGCACCTGTAGGTTTATTGTAGAGTAGTGGTCATTAATCAGGTTCATAGGTATCATAGTTAGGTTGGAATGTTGACTGTCTCCCCTCATTTGAAAACTTGAATGGCACTTCCTGGTACCATGAAAGCTAGTCCTCAGGGTTGGAGGGCATTCTGGTCAGTTCAAACTCAGGGGCTTCTGGGCCCTATTTCTGAAGTGCATGGTTTCTTTAGCAATAGGAACTTACCTTCTAGCTCTAGGGGGTAACCAAATGCAACAGCAATAGTCTGTATGTTTTGGAGGTCTCTTAAACAGTTCTGGCCAACAATCAAAACAGGGCTTTTCATGTCTGGTATTGGTATTTTTGTTAGGTATAGTGGTCTTTAGCTCTTAGAGGGAGCTCTGTTAGCCTAGACACAAAAAGTTCATTAATACTATACATTTATATTCATACACTGAATTACATGTGTTATGGGTTTTTTTGTTGAGAGTTAGATTTAATAGTATGATGATTCCTTGTGGCTTTGCAGCCATCCATCTTGTTATTTTACCTACCTGTGGTGGTATTGTGTTCCCCAAAATATTGTGTACCCTAATAAACTTATCTGGGGTCAGAGAACAGAAAAGCCACTAGATACTTAGGATAGGCAGTGGTAGCACACGCCTTTAATCCTAGCATTCCAGAGCCAGAAATCCATCTGTTCAAGGATACAGCCAAGCATGGTGACTCATGCCTTTAATCCCAGGGAGTGATGGTAGAAAGAAGAAAGGTATATAAGGCATGAGGACCAGAAACTAGAAGTATTTGGCTGGTTAAGCATTTGGCTGGTTAAACTTTTAGGTTTTGAGCAGCACAGTTCAGCTGAGAGCCATTCGGATATGAGGACACAGAGGCTTCCAGTCTGAGGAAACAAGACCAGCTGAGGATCTGGTGAGGTGAGGTAGCTGTGGCTTGTTCTGTCTCTCTGATCTTCCAGTGATCACCCCAATAACTGGCCTCAGGTTTGATTTTATTAATGAGATCTTCTAAGATTCCTGCTACACCTACCTACCTCCTCCTGTAATTACCTCCCCAAATTCCCCTAAGGTACCCCCTCCTTTTCCTATTTATCCTATCAGATCACTTGAATCCTGTTACTCTCTTTACCTTCCTACCACCACAGAAACCTTTGTGTAATGGTTTTCTGAATTTGTATAGATGTTTCAGGCAAATGTGTACTCCAGACTCTTCTGTTTTAATTTTCTATAGCAATAGCAAACTGATACAAACTGTATGGCTTCCAACAATCCATTTAACATATAGGCCTTGTGGGATGCTTGATCTTGTTCACAAGCCTACTTAAATCTGTATTTTCAGACTCATGTAGACATTAAAACCAACTCTCTTATTAAAATAGTATTGGTAAATGCTGGAATGGCAATTTTGAAGTCAGCACCTGTTCCTAACTCAAGTGACTTCCTCCTCCCTCTTCCCCTCCCTCTCTGTTTCTTCTATTTTTCTTTCTGTGATAATCCACACTAATAATTATAATCCAGTACCCCTTAACTTTATCATGTCTTATGATAATCATCACTTTCTTTGCAAGTGTTTTGTATTTGCTGTATTAAAGTTAGTAACTTCAGAGAAATAAGTGTTTCCCCCAAAAATAGTGATATATATTTTTAACTTCCCAGGAATAACCAATGCAAAAACAATTTGAGTGACAACCTCCTTTCTACGTGAACAAAAAAAATTATCCCAACACAATGGCATTTTTTGTTCTGACTGTGATGTATTACTTCTTGAATCAGGGCCTGAGCATGCGATTTACTTTGGCTCATGAGTTCTTAGCAGGTATGATACAAAAAAAAGGATATTTGAAAGGTACTTAAGATTGGATTTTATTGTTCTTATGTTTCAGAAACCAACATGTGAACATATCAGGACTATTATGTTGGAGGATAAGAAACAGGTAAAGGAAAGATAACCAAGTCAAGTAAAGCATCCTAGATCATCTAGAACAGGTCTTAAAATGGAAATTTATTAGTTTATTGATTTGGGGTAACAAGATTCTGAAATGGTTTCCACTGGAATAAAATCAGATTACCCTTGAACAAGTGCAGGATTTGAAAGCACCTGACCAATCACTACCAGGGCTGAGATTCATGAACAGTAAATGCTTCCCATTTAATGATACTGAGGCATGTTGTTGATTGCTATGTATCACATTTGTGACAATAATTTTAAAAACAGAAAGCTCTTTTGTGCTGAAAAATGTTTATCTTGTCTCATTTTCCTCAATGAGCTAGCAAAGATTCCTTCCCCCTTCTCTATAGGGTCTCTTCGCTCAGTTAGTTGTTTCTTCTCTGTAAATGTATCTTTTATTTTTATGCAATCACATTTTCAATTCTTGATTTTATTCATCGACTTCCTTTTTAGAAACTAACCTTGAAGATTTTGGTTTCTAAAGCTATTGTAAATAGAATTGTTTTTCTGATTTCTTTCTCAACATGTTTGTTATTTGTGTGTGTGTGTGTGTGTGTGTGTGTGTGTGTGTGTGTGTTTACAAAAAAACTTATATTTGTAAGTCAATTTTGTATCCTGTACTTTAGCTACTTGTCACATCTAAGAGTTTTCTGGTGGGGTGTTTAAAGTATCTTAAGTAAAGGATCCTATCATTACGTTAATTCAACAGTGTTTTAGCATTCTTAGTCACTTTATTTTGATAAAAGTCTTAATATATGACAACAGTATTACACAAACATTTGTTTGTATGGATGTAGACACAGAGATTTGAGATTTTAAATGAGTTTTATACATGATGAATGTAATTTCTCTCCATTCACTTAGGACTTTGTGTTTCTCTCACTAAAAGTTTATAATTTTCTGCATAGTTTTTGTACATTTTAAAGATTTTTTTTAATTTTTAACTTACACCTGAGTGTATGTATGCATCCATACATGCATGATGGTACCTGCAGACACAGAAGAAGGTGAAATTTCCCTTGGAGTTGGAGTTACAGGCAGTTGTGATTCACTCTGTATAGATGCTGAGAACCAAGCTCTGGTCCTCTGCAAGAGCAGCAAGTACTTTTAACTGCTGAGCCGTCTCTCCAACCTCTCTTGTATATTGTTTGTTTGTTTGTTTGTTCGTTTGTTTGTAGTTACCGTAGTGTAATTTTATTTTTATTGTCTTGTATGATATTAGAGGGACCAGCCTTAATATTATTCATCCCAGGGGCTCAGGAGAGAGAACTATGAATGGCGAGGACTGTTTTTGGGAAATAGAATCTCAACACACGGAGCTCTTAGTCCAGTCATTTATTCTTCCAAATAATCTCCCTCCTCCTCTCGTACCCTGGGTGTCCCAGTATATATACACTTATAAGCAGTAATCCCTTGGCAATGCAAAGCCAGGCTTCCAGGGTCAAACAGAGGGGTGATAAGAATCATAGAGGGGCAGTAATTGTTAATTATTATTTGCAACCCAAAAGGGAAGTGACTAATAGGGAAATGAATTAACTAAAGGCTAAATTTGGGTAATATCTAAGAAGAGGGATCTTATGTGCTCAGCTATAATCTTAAACGTGATTGGTAGAAAATGTTAAGAATCTATAAGTTGCTAGGTGAATGGGAGAAAATAAAACTGCCTTATTTTTTCCTGTGGCTCCTATCTGTCCAAGCTATCTGCCGTTTTTCTTCAGGGTCGGGGAAAGAGTGCTCAGTCGCTAGGCAACCTGTGTATAGCTAGTTGCCTCTGGTGATAGTTAAAGGGAGATCTGGAACTAGAGGTAATTTTAGGGAAGGAGCTTAATTGGCACATCCGCCAGGCCTTCTCAAATGGGTAGTCTGGACGCTATTTCTGATAAGGTACTTTCCTCCCTCTGGCCAGATGGACCTGGCCAGATGCTGTCAATGACGATAATTACAGGGAGGCTTGAACTGAGGTTTTGGCTGTGCACAGCTGTCAGCGCAGGTTATCTAAATATTCCTTTAGTAGAGGGAAAATGGTGCCCAATAAATGATGGAAAAGCTACAATAGTACACAAAAAATTCATAGCAGGAAACAGCTGGTAATCAAAAGTCAAATATCACCAAGGCTCCTTGAGCCTCAGCTTGACCTCTGGAAGGCCCTTGGCTTCTTCCAGGTATTAGCTTTGTCATAATCAGCTGAAATCCTACTTTGTATATTTTTGCAACTTGTATCATTATTGAAAATAGATTTTTATAGAATATATTCTGATTATGGTTGTCTTCCCCACCTCCTTACCCATGCAAACCAACATCCTTCCTTGCTATCTCATTAGAAAACAAACATATCTAAAAATAATAATAATAATATAAAATAAAACAAGCAAAACTGATTAGGGCATAACGAACAAATGAACAAAGAGTCAAAGAAAAACACATATAGATAAAGACACACACATTGACATGCACAGAAATTCCCTAAAAACGCAATATTGAAGCCATAATATATAAGCAAAGTACCTGTCTGTTTTTTTTAAATGCCCAAATGAAGCTTAAAAAGACAAAAAAAAATCACTGAGCTCATTTTCTGTTGTCCATCTACTGCTGTGCATGGGGACTATCCTTAAAAGTGACTTTATACTCAGTGAGACTCCATTAGAGAAAAATGGTTTTTTATTTGCCAGTGAATGTCCCCTGGAGATGGCATTTGGGTTACGGTTGGGAGCTTGTGTCCACTTCTCTCAGTTCCAGGACCCCATCTGGTGCAGACCCATGCAGGCTGTGTGCATACTGCCTCAGTCTCTGTGAGTTCATATGTGCATTGGTCGTGCTATGTCTAGAGGACCTTGTTTCCTTGTTGTCCTTCATCCCCCGCTGGCTCTTACAATCTTTCCAACTCCTCTTCCACAGGGTTCCCTGATCATGAGGGGAAAGATTTGATGGAGACATCCCACTTAGGACTGGGTGTTCTCTGCACCTTGTCCAGCTATGGGCCTCTGCTTCTTCCCATGTACTGCAGGAAGAAGCTTCTCTGGTGATGGTTGAGCAAGGCACTGATCTCTAAGTATGGAAGAATGTTGCTAGGACTCATTTTATGGCTATATTCCTTTAGGAAAATTAGCAAAATGGGAGCACTTACTTTTCCCATAGGTCCCTATCTGATCTCAGGTTCTAGGCCACAAGAGACTTGGAGATGGTTCTATCTCATGTAGTGAGCGTTAATTCCAATCAGAGAGTGGTTGGCTACTCCTACAAGCTTCATGCCACTATTGCTCTGGCATATCTTGCTGATAGGTTACTATTACAGATCAGAAGGTTTGCAGCAGGGTTGGCATTTACCTTTCCCCTTTGGTTTGCATGCAGAACACCTTCTAGCACCATGAACACTAGTCAGCGGGAGTGAAGGTATGAACCAGCTTAACGTCTCCATGGTCAATGAGTTGTGGAGGTGTTGTCTTAAGCAATGGGGCTTTGCCATCAGTTTGTGGAGAGCAACAAGTAGCCTTAGCAATGGTCTGGGTTGTTTGAGGGTTCCCATGGGGCTCCTTTGGCCAAAAGCTCTATTAGATGTAATCCATCCCCAGTACTAGAAGCTTCTAGTGATGAGAGATGTCCAGTTGGGGCATTGTCTCTTTTGGTTTTTGGCAATTTCATTTAAATCATATTTATATATGTGTATATTTTAGAAAGCTTCTATTATACTGTTTCCATAATGGCCCTTAGTTTAAGTGTCCCTCTCTGAAATCACTCCCTAAGCCCCTTCTTCCAATATGGCATCACCAGAACTTAGCAGTACTACAACAGCAAGACCTGAACATCACAAAGTAGAAGAAGCAGAAGAAAGTGACCTTAAAAATAACTTTATGAAGATGATAGACGCCTTCAAAGAAGAAATGAAAAAAAAATCCCTTAAAGAAATCGAGTAAGAGGGGACTGGCCCTGCCTGGACTGAGTCTACTGGGTTGATCTCAGTCCTCGGGGGAGGCTTTGCCCTGGAGGAAGTGGGAATGGGGGGGACTGGGAGGAAGGGGAGGGGGGTGGGAGGGGGGAGAACAGGGGAATCCGTGGGAAAAAAAGGGGAGTTGGGACGCCATACTGAAACCCATTGCTTTGTATGCTAATTTTAAGACTGCAATTTAAAAGGACTATGTAAGAACGGTGGAAACATGACAAATTATAACTAAAAATTCTAGTTTTCACTCAAGTGACACAGGTTTAATGCCAGAAATAGGAACACTGACTTAAGGGACTAAAAAGCCCATGAGGAAAAGATTCTTGATTTGTTCACTAATGTACACCAAATCCAAACAGTGTCTAGTATATTACAGGCCATCAGTTGGTAAATAAACAGACGAAATTGAAAAAACAAAATGAAATTTTAAAATATATGTGAAATGCAACTAGCAAAAATAAAATCACATGACCAGGAAAAAAATAAATCGAAAAGACAAACAAAAAATTGGAAGAAATCAATAAATCCCTTAAAGAAAGTCAAGAAAACCATAAGAAAAGCAATTAAATGTGTGAAGGAAACAGTTCAAGACCTGAAAATTGAAATAGAAACAAGGAAGAAGACACAAACCGAGGGAATGCTGGAAATAGAAAATCTAAGTAAATGAACAGGAACTACAGATACAAGCATAACCAACAGAATACAAGAGATGGAAGAGAGAATCTGCCATAGAGGATACAATACAGGAAATAGATTCATCAGTCAAAGAAAACACCAAAGCCAAAAAAGTCATATAGCAAAAATGTCCAGGAAATCTGGGACACCATGAAAAGACCAAACCTAAGAATAATAGGGATAGAAGAAGGAGAAGAATATTGACTCAAAGGCACAGGAAATATATTCGACAAAATCATGGAAGAAAACTTCCCAACTTAAAGAAGTAAATACCTATAAAGACACAAGAAGCTTATAGAACACCAAATAGACTAGATCCCAAGAAAAGTCCCCTCACCACTTAATAATTAAACCACTAAACATACAGAATAAAGAAAGAATATTAAGAGCAACAAAGGAAAAAGGCCAAGTGACTTATAAAGGCAAACCCATCAGAATAACACCCAACTTCTCAATGGAGACTCTGAAAGCTAAAAGGTCCTGGACAGATGTAATGCAGAACTAAGAAACCATGGATGACAGACCAGACTACTATACCCAGCAAAACTTTCAGTCACCATAGACAAGTGAACAAGACATTCCAAGACAAAACCAGATTTAAACAATACCTATCCACAAATCCAACCCTGAAGAAAGCACTAGAAGGAAAATTCCAACCTAAGGAAGTCAGATGCGCCCACAAAAACACAGGCAATAGATAACCTCACAGTAGAAAATCCCAAAGAAGGGAAATACATACACACTATCACCAAAAGAAAACAGGATTTAACAATCACTGGTCATTAATATCCCTTAATATCAGTGGACTCAATTTGCCTATAAAAAGACACACACTAATAGAATGGGTATGAAATCAGGAACCATCCTTCTGCTGCATACAAGAAACACATCTCAACTTCAAAGACAGACATTATCTCAGAGTAAAAGGCTGGGAAAACACTTTCCAGTCAAATGTACTTAAGAAGCAAGCTGTTGTATATAGTGAAGTTATCCTGTATCCTGCCTGGCCTGTGGTCAAGACAAATCTCTCTCATCCACTGGTCCCACAGCTACTAGAGTCTCTCAATCACTTTTCTCTGTGTCCTGTAGAATGTCTGGCAGTTTCTTCTGCGAAGCAGGAACCTGAAGGATCATTTTGTTTTGCAAAATTCAGTGGTCACCTTCCTATTGGTCCTGTATTTCCAGTCAATACAACATTTTGTCAAGTTGTCCAGGCAAGGACAGTTTCTTGCCCAATGGCTATTCTTGCCAAGAAGAAGATAAACTCTATATGGAGTGTCTTCAATACCCATCTTCCTCTCTGAAGTAAATCAGGGCTGCCAGGAGCAGACTTTAAATTTGTATCAATAAATTAAAATCTATACCAATGTAAAACATTTTAAACAAGTTGATCTTTAAAAATAGGTTCAATAATCCACCCTTTTATCCTATCATATCTATATTCTATATTTCCATATCATATCTCCCTTTCTTCTTTTAGAAAGATATTGACTATGACCAATAACAATTTGTAACCAACAACCTAAACGAAGACAAACATCCATAATCCATTTTGGGGGAATGTGGGCATAGTTTTCTGGGCTACTTCCTGCTGATAAATGGCACCGTATTCTTATGGGGATACAAAGAAAATCTTAGGATTATGGTCAAGTCTTGACTGGAGTAGTCTGTGAGTCTGTATTCTCTGAACCAGTTGACTTGAAGTTGGTTTTGGATGTTGGATGATCTGGGCCATGGTGTAACTGGAGACCTTTCAGGGGGTCTTGGCTGGTCAAACCATATTAGCCTGGAAGCAATCCACAGGTTCTCATCTTCTGTGGAAACAAAAGCAGAACCTCTTTTCCAAAGCAACATATCCTTAGACATAAATTTTGAAATCAAGATATCTTTAAAATATATATATTGGATTAACTCAGCAGCTTTTACAATCAAATGTCTCTCTTTCACAATCAAAACTTCCAAAGTCAATACAATCAAGATTCTCCATGTAATATCCATCTTTATGTGGCTTATTTTTTATATTACCTTTACTGTCTCTTTAAAGACTTTATTTTTTAAAACTATTTCTTTATATAACTGTCTATACTCCTTTTCCTCTTTCTTTTCAGTCTACATACATTTTTACACACACCATAAACCATTTAAAGTCTTATTCCATCTGAATCTGCCTTATTGTGAATCTATTACTTTAAACTGCAGTGGTTAGTACTGAAGCAGCAGCCCTAGTTGCTGACTCCACCCATTTCAGCTTTACAACATGGTAGAGATATTCACTGCCAGCTCTGGGAGCCATGCTGTCTGCTGACACTGGGAGGCAGTAGTTCTATGCTTCTATCAAAGCAGCATACAGCCCAGAAAAATCTCTTTCTTTTTTCTGTATTAGCAAAGGCTAAATTCACCATACAGTGTAATGTGCGGCTTAGAGACACCTCTGTGTACCATGGTGGGAATCTGCCATGCTGGTGGTCAAGCCTGCACAGCACAAACCTACCATAGAGTAGCTCAAGCCCGCAGGCTGCAGCTGGCCTGAGAGAGACAACTAGGAAGCTGATTTTAGCTCTGTTTTAGAATCTTTTTTTTTTAAGCTTTCTCAGGTTTTAGGTGGAAACTCTTGTCCCACATTTTGACACCATTTGTAGCCAGAAGTTCTCCTGGCCCACAGTCAGGACAAATCTCTCTCACCCACTGGTCCCACAGACACTTGGACCAAGTAAACACACAGAGGCTCGAACTGTATGGCCATTAGCTCAAGCTTATTACTGACTAGCTTTTACACTTAAATTAACCCATAAGTCTTATTTATGTTTAGCTACGTAGCTTGGTACCTTTTCTCAGTTCTGCCTTGTCATCTTGCTTCCTCTGTATCTGGCTGGTGACTCCTGACTCAACCTTCCTCTTTCCAGAATTCTCCTTGTCTGCTTATCCTGCCTATACTTCCTGCCTGGCTACTGGCCAATCAGCATTTTATTAAACCAGTGTACAAAGGCATTATTTCACAGCAGGAGTAACTATCCTAATATCTAACAAAATAGATTTCAGACTATCCTAATCAATCAAAAGAGATCAGGAGGGTATTACATATTCATCAAAAGAAAAATCCACCAAGATGAGGTCTCAATTCTGAACATTTGTGCCCCAAATACAAGGGAACCAATATATGTAAAAGAAACATTACTAAAGCTTAAATCACACATCAAACCCCACAGATTAATAGTGGGAGACTTCAACACCCCACTCACACCAATGGACAGATCTGGCAGATGGAAACTTAACATAGAAATAAGAGATCTAACAGATGCTGTGACTCAAATGGACTTAATAGATATGTACAGAACATTCCACCCTAACAAAAAAGAATATACTTTCTTCTCAGCAACCCATGGAACCTTCTCTAAAATTGACCACATACTTGGTCACAAAGCAAATCTCAACATATATTTAAAAAATTGGAATAACCTTCTGCATTTTACTGGACCACCATGGTTTAAAGTTAGACTTCAACAACAACAAAAATTACAGAAAGCCTATCATTGCATGGAAACTGAATAATGCTCAACTGAATCACCAATGGGTCAAGGAAGAAATAAAAAAAGAAATTACAGACTTTCTGGAATTCAACAAAAATGAATGTACTACATACCCAAACTTATGGGACACTATGAAAGCAGTACTAAGAGGAAAGTTCATAGCACCAAACGCCCACATAAAGAAGTTGGAGAAATCTCACACTAGTGACTTAACAGCACACCTAAAAGCTCTAGCACAAAAAGAAGCAAACTCACCCAGGAGAAACAGACACCAGGAAATAATCAAATTGAAGGCTGAAATCAATAAAATAAAAATAAAGAGAACAATAGAAAGAATCAATGAAACCAAGAGTTGGTTCTTTGAGAAAATAAACAAGATAGACAAACCCAAATTAACGAAAAGGCAGAGAGAGAGAGAACATCCAAATTAACAAAATCAGAAATGAAAAGGGAGACATAACAACAGACAATTAGGAAATCCAGAGAATCTTCAGGTCATACTTCTAAAACCTGTACTCCACAGAATTGGAAAATCTAAAAGAAATGGATAATTTTCTGGATAGGTACTAAATACCAAAGGTAAACTAAGACCAGGTAAACAATTTAAATAGACCAATAGCCCTTAAGGAAATAGAAACATTCATTAAAAGTCTCCCAACCAAAAAACGCCCAGGGCCAGATGGTTTCAGTGCAGAATTCTATCAGAATTTCAAATAAGAGCTAATACCAATACTCTTCAAATTGTTCCACACATCAGAAACAGAAGGAACATTACCAAAATCTTTTCATGAGGCTACAGTTACCCTGATACCCAAACCACAAAAAGATGCAGCAAAGAAAGAGAATCATAGGCCAATCACCCTCATGAACATTGATGCAAAAATACTAAATAAAATACTGGCAAAACAAATCCAAGACACATCAAAGAAATTATACACCATGATCAAATAGGCCTCACCCCAGAGATGCAAGGATGGTTTAATGTATGAAAATCTGTCAATGTAATGCACCATATAAATAAACTGAAAGACAAAAACCACATGATCACCTCATTAGATGCTGAAAAAAACCTTTGACAAAATCCAACACCCCTTCATGATAAAGGTCTTGGAGAGATCAGGAATACAAGGAATATATGTAAACGTAAAAAAGGCAATTTACAGCAAGCTGACAGCCAACATCAATTAAAATGGAGTGAAACGCAAAGCAATTCCACTAAAATCAGGAACAAGACAAGGATGTCCACTCTCCCCATACCTATTCAATATAGCACTGGAAGTCCTAGCTAGAACAATAACATAACAAAAGGAGATCAAGGGGGTACAAATTGGAAAGGAAGCAGTCAAACTTCTGCTATTTGCAGACTATATGATAGTATACATAAGTGACCCAAAAAATTCTACCAGGAAACTCCTACAGCTGATGAACATCTTCAGTAATGTGGCAGGATACAATACTAACTCAAAGAAAAAAAAAGTAGTCTCCTATATATGAATGACCAATTGGCTGAGAAAGAAATCAAAGCAACATCACCCTTTACAATAGCCACAAATAATATAAAATACCTTGGGTTAAGTCTAGCTAAGCAAGTGATAGACCTGCATTATAAGAACTTTAAGTCTCTGTAAATAGAAATTGAAGAAGATATCAGAAAATGGAAAGATCTCCCATGCTCATGGATAGGTAGGATTAGCATAGTAAAAAAATGTCAATCTTAACAAAAGCAATCTACAAATTCAATGCAATCCCCATTAAAATCTCAACACAATTCTTCACAGACCTGGAAAGAACAACACTCAACTTCATATGGAAAAACAAAAAACCCAGGATAGCTAAAACAATCCTGTACATTAAAGCCACCTCTGGAGGCATCATCGTCCCTGACCTCAAGCTCTACTATAGAGCTACAGTAATAAAAACAGCTCAGTACTGGCATAAAAGCCAACATGTGGACCAATGAAATTGATTTGAAGACTCTGTCATTAACCCACACACATGTGAACACCTGATTTTTGACAAAGAATCCAAAACTGTACAATGGAAAAATGAAAGCATCTTCAACAAATGGTGCTGGCATAACTGGATATCAACATGTAGAAGATTGCAAATAGATCCATATCTATTGCCATGCACAAAACTCAAGTCCAAGTAGATCAAAGACCTCAATATAAAACCAGTTACACTGAATCTGATAGAAGAGAAAGTAGGAAGTAGTTAGTCTTGAACGCATTGGCACAGGAGACTACTTCCTAAATATAACATCAATCACCAGACACTGAGAGCAACAATTAGTAAATGGGACCTCCTGAAACTGAGAAGCTTCTGTAAGGCAAAGGACATGGTCAATAAGACAAAATGACAGCCTACAGAATGGGAAAAAAATCTTCACCACCCCACATCTGACAGAGGGCTGATCTCCAAAATATATAAAAAATTCAAGAAACTAGGCATCAAGATACCAAACAATCCAATTAAAAAAATGCCTACAGAGCTAAACAGAGAGTTCTCAACAAGAATAATCTCAAATGACCCAAAGACATTTAAGGAATTGCTCAATATCCTTAGTCATCAGGGAAATGCAAATCAAAACAACTCTGAGATACCATTTCACACCTGTCAGAATGGCTAAGGTCAAAAACACTGATAACAGCTTATGTTGGAGAGGGTGTGGAGCAAAGAGAACACTCCTCCACTGTTGGTGGGGCTGCAAACTTGTACAGCCACTCTGGAAATCAGTATGGAGGTTTCTCAGAAAATTGGGAATCAATCTACCTCAAGACCCAGCTATACCACTCTTGGGTATATACCCAAGGAATGCTCAGTCATACCACAAGGACAAATGCTCAACTATGTTCATAGCAGCATTATTCATAATAGCCAGAACCTAGAAACAACCTAGATGCCCTCAACCAAAGAATGGATTTTAAAAAATGAGGTATATATACACAATGGAGTACTACTCATCATTAAAGAATAATAACATCATGAAATTTGCAGGCAAATGAATGGAACTAGAAAATATCATCCTGAGTGAGGTAACCCAGACTCAGAAGGACAAATATGGTATGTACTTACTCATAAGTGGATACTAGATGTAAAGCAAAGGATAACCAGACTACAACCCACAGCTCCAGGGAAGATAGCTAACAAGGAGGACCCAAAGAGGGATGCATGAACCACCCTGGTAAGGGGAAATAGATAAGATCTCCTGAGTAAACTGGAGATGGGGGACAGTAGAGGGTAGGGAATAGGGGACAAGAATATAAGGGAACTCAATGGTGGAGCTGGAGCAGGGACATTGTGGGAGAGCAGTGAAAGAGGTACCATGATAGAGGGAGACATCATGGGGATAGGGAGAAAATGGGTGCTAGGGAAGTTCCCAGGAATCAACAAGGATGACCCCAGCTTAGACTACTAGCTATAGTGGAGAGGGTTTCTGAACTGACTTACCCCAGTAATCAGATGGGTGAATACCCTAACTGTCATCATAGAGCCTTTCTGCAGTAACTGATGGAAGCAGATGCCGAGATCCATAGCCAAACACCAGATCGAGCTCCGGGAGTCCAGTTGAAGAGAGAGAAGAGGGATTCTATGAGCAAGGGGCATCAAGATCATGATGGGGAAACCTACAGAGACAACCAAACCAAACTAGTGGGAACTTATGAAATTTAGACCAACACCGGTGGAGCCTCCACAGTGTTAGTTATTTGCGCTGTTACCCTGCAAGGAAATGTCACGAAACACGACAGAATCCGCTAATACGAGTTTATTGAGCGGAAAGGGACAGAGAGTGCCCAGGCCTTCAGGAAACACATGTGCGGAGAGGGGAGGTCTGGGTCATGGCAGCTTTTTATAAAGGCGGGGCGTGCACAGGTAGACGTAGATGATGTGGGCACACTGCACACTTGTGTGGCTACGTGACATCACGGATCCTGGTCACGCGAGACGCCCTGACCCAGAAATGGCTATCTTGACCTGGAACTGGTCAGGCAGAAGTGTCTGGGTCCGCCGGGCATCCTGGTTACGAGACGCCCTGACCCAGAAATGGCTATCCTGACCCAGACCTGGCTAGGCAGAAGTGTCCGCTGGGCATATGCAAACACGCCTGACCCTTCATTCCCGACTCTTTTCCTTTAAAAAAAAAAAAGAAAAATTGGGGTTGACTGGGTATGGGGCGACGTTTCTCTCAAAGACTGCTTCCAGCTGAACAGTGGGCGTTGGTTAGCTCTTGGGGGGGATGGGAGGGTATCCTGTGGAGTCCTGGGATGATGGTGGGGAGGTCCTGGAATGATGTTCCGCTGTCCCCTTGTTCTGCAGCTGCTGGAAACCTTCCGTGATGTGGCTGGGAGTCTTCTGTTTGACGAGATACTGTTGACATAGAAAAGCTTAGAGAAAAAGAATCATTATTATTTTATTTTTGGAGTTGGCATTTATCTGAGGTAGATCTGGCCTGTCCAGATGGAGACATATAACATTTATTTGAGGTAGATCTGGCCTTAGTACTCTGCTTAATTTTTATCTGAGATAAGCCTCATTAGAGGTAGTTTATTTAAGGTACCTGTTTCCCTTATTAGGTTAGCATTTAGGAAACGCAGGTGATCAGTTACTGAGTATTGAACAATGATAGATTGGTGTATTATATTTTCCTTACCGCCTGGATATTTTGATGGTCCTTTTTGCCTCCGGCTCTGTGTGGCCCTGGTTGGGAAATGAGGGGGGGGGGTAATACCTTATTCCTCTGGAATTGGTGACAAGGCAGTGGATCCTGATGTCCTCTGGAGCTTGAGAGTGAGAGGCCCTGTTTGTTTCACTGTATATGAAGAGAGATTTTTTCTGGGATGGAGGTGAGATAAAAGGTTTTAGATGAGACAGGTGGACCCAGTGAGGAAAGCCCTTGAGTTTAGCAGCTATAGGAGTCACAAGAATTACCTTGAAGGGTCCCTGCCACTTAGGGGAAAGGGGTAAAGGGTGCTGGCCTGGAGGAAAGAGAAGAACCTGATCCCCAATGTGTATTGAAGATGGACAATTATTGTCACACAGCTGAGGTAATACACAGTCTGTGTATAGGATAGACCTTAGGTGACATAAAAGAGGAGTTAACAGGCTATCTGGAACAGCTGGAGGGTTGGATAAAAGACCTGGTGTTAGAACTGGCCTTCCATACATTAGTTCAAATGGAGAGATTGAAAGAGGCTTTTTTGGAAGGGCCCTGAGCCTGAGAAGAGCGAGAGGCAATAATCTTACCCAGTCGAGATGAAGATCCTGTGACATCTTAGTAAGAATAGTTTTTAAAGACCGGTTGGTACGCTCCACCTTTCCTGAGGATTGAGAACGATATGGGATATGAAAATTCCAAGAGATATTAAGGGCCTTAGCCAGTGTCTGAGAGATCTGAGAGGTGAACTCTGGGCCGTTGTCAGACTGAAGAGAGGCAGGGTCTCCAAACCGAGGAATAATTTCTCAGATAAGGAGATCTGCAATTGTCTGAGCACGCTTATTAGAAACTGGATAAACCTCCACCAAATCTGAGAATGTGTCCAAAAATACGAAGAGATGTTTAGCTTTCCTGACGGTGGGCATATGGGTAAAATCGAGCTGCCAGTCAGACCCTGGAAGGGAACCTCTAGCCTGGTGGGTGGGAAAAGGCTGACTCCTGTACTTGGTATTGGGATCTGTTTTTTGGCAGATCTCACAAGAGGCAGTAATAGTTCTTAAGAACTGTAAGTCCTCAGAGGTGGGCTGCAGGTGAGCTTTTATGAATTGAGACAGAGGAAGATTATTAGAATGAAAGAGCTGGTGTAGATAGGAAAGAATTTGTCTAGTGTCTGGAGTTCCCTGTGAGGGTGTAGGCTGTACTGTGTGGATTCCCTGTGGTGGGTGAGGTGGAACTTGGCCCTGGAGGGCTGGTGTCCTGGCTGCCTGGTCAGCCCAGTTGTTTCCCCTAGAGATGATGGAGCTATCAGTCTGATGAGACTGGCAGTGGGCGATTCCCATAGCCCTGGGGAGGTGGGAAGACTCCAGCATGGCCATTATTTGGCCTGAGTTAGATATGGATCCCCCTTTTGTTGTGAGAAGGCCGAGCTCCCTCCAAATAGCAGCATGGGACAGGAGGATATGAAAAGCATACTTGGAGTCTGTGTAAACATTTAAAGATTGTCCCTGTGCCAAGTGGAAGGCATGGGTGAGAGCTATCAGCTCAGCCTGTTGGTTAGTGGTGTGTGTGGGTAATGCCTGTGCCTCTATTATCCCAGTATCTGACACTATGGCATAACCCGCTTTACAGGTCCCTTCATATAAAAAGGAGCTGCCATCTGTGTACCAGGTGTAAGTAGCCTGAGGCAATGTGCCCTCCTGTATATGTGAAGGGTGAGGTAACAGCTCTTCTAAGGATTCAGTGCAGGAATGAGAAGGAGAATTGTCAGCGTTAGGTTGAGGGAGGAGACTTGAAATATTAAGAGGTGGACAAGTCCGGAAAGTAAGTGTGGCATCCTCTAGTAATGCCACCTGGAGAGAAAGAACCCGAGAAGGAGGTAAAGTTTGTAAGCCTTTATAAGTTAAAAGAGAAAATGGTAATAGATGACCCAAAACTTAGCTTCTTTGATTCTCGAATAAGGAGCTCTGCAGCTGCTAAGGCACGGATGCAAGGTGCCCAGCCCTGACTGGTAAGGTCTAGCTTCTTTGACAGATAGGCTACAGGTGCAAAGGAAGGTCCCAGCTGATGCCCTAGAGTTCCCAGGGCAAATCCTTCCTTCTCTGCTACAAAGAGGGAGAAGGGATGGGTTAAGTCTGGGAGATGGAGCACTGGAGCCTGAAGGAGAGCCTGCTGGAGCCTTTGGAAAGGTTTAGTAACCAAATGAAGGAGGGGCTCATGTGTCGAGCACTGAGCTGACTCGTATAAGGGGCGAGCAAGGAGAGAAAAAGATGGAACCCACGACCGTAAAAAGCCAGCTATTCCTAGGAAAGACAGAATCTCCTGTTTAGTAGAAGGGACTGTGAGGGACTGGATTAAATGCTTTCTATCTACAGTAATAGCCTTGTGAGTTGGAGTAATGGATAGAACCATTACTCCAGGATAGGTGACCTGGGGAGTTGACAGCTGAACTTTAGAAGGAGATACCCTGTAACCTCACTGGATAAGAAATTTAGGAGAGCTGAGGTATTAGTTTGGCTAACCTGTAGGGACGGGCTACAGAGTAAAATATCATCTACATACTGTATTAGTTTAGAGCCAGGGATAGACAGAGAAAGCAGGTCAGAGGCCAGATCCTGACCAAATAGGTGTGGACTGTCTCTGAATCCCTGTGGCAGAATGGTCCAGGTGAGCTGTGTGGACCGGTGAGTATCAGGGTCAGTCCAGGTGAAAGCAAAGATATTTTGAGACTGAGGACTGAGAGGAATAGAAAAGAAAGCATCTTTGAGATCTAGAACTGAGAAGTGAGAGGTTCCCGCAGGGATAGTGGATAGGAGAGTATAAGGGTTAGGCACTACAGGATGGAGAGGGACCACTGCAGAGTTAATGAGCCGGAGGTCTTGAACCAGGTGGTAGGCTCCATTAGGCTTTTTAACTGCAAGTATGGGGGTGTTAAAAGGTGAAGAGGTTAGGCAAAGCAGCTTTTTCCTGAGAAGATCAGAAATGATAGGCTTAAGTTCTCTTAGGCTCTGGAGTGAGAGAGGATACTGAGCTTGGG
>CABHPQ010135568.1:0-23342 GCA_902168405.1 Peromyscus aztecus
GAGGAGGAGGAGGAGGAGGCGGCAGGGGGCAGGAGACAGGAGGAAGGTGATGAGTGTTCATCATGCAACAAAGAGACAACAGGCGTGAAACCTCCTCCCCGGCCCGGCTAGGGCCTGATGGAGACACATGTTGCCATGCAGGAGACGCATAGTTCAGATTTCAGTCTTGCTTTGTCATGCCTCCCATCAGAAAACATGGGAAGAAACACTGTAGATTTTTGCCTTCAAACCAGAGGTCTGGAATACATATGTTACAACCATAGCTATTTTTTTCTTTTTTCTTTTTCTTTTTTTTTTTTGCCGAAGAGTATGAGTGAGCACAGTGCTTTGAGAGTAAGTCTGGCTCCTTTCTGCAATGGACACTACCGTGTCACAGGCCCACATTTGAAGAGGGGAAAAGGTACTCCATCTTGTACCGTAAACGCAAGCAGCAGGACAGGACAGGGTGCAAAGGGTTGTGTGCAAAAAAAGAAAACCACATCTATAATAATAATAAAAAAAAAAGTATCCAAAATCTGGGTGCACTTTATGTCAAAGGGGTGTGTGTGTGAATTGGAGGCAACCCCCAAGAATGAAAACACTAGTGCCATCAATATCATAGCACACATGGGGGGCATACAGGATCTGCCAGGCCAAATGAATGTTTCTACTTCCGTCTCTATGCCTATGACCCAGAAGTGGCAGTCACATTATTCAGCTAGCAGCATAAACGACAAAGCTGCTGGGAACCTGAGTTTACTAAGGCTTGCTGGATACCACTGTTTTTCATAGGTATCTCTGGGTAACCTTCAGGTTAATGCTAGGCAAGTCTCTTCCAGAACTGATTTAAACCCTGTGTCCAGAGACTCAAGGATCTAGCCAACATTATTCTTGGAAGTTGCCCCTGATACTTTTGCCCCTAGTTGAGTAGAAACAATAGAAAAATGGATTTCAATTGGTTACACGACACAATCATAATTCTTTTATTAAGTAAATTACAGCTGCTCTGAATATAAACTGAACTGGGATAATCATCTATGGGTCAATGACATGTTCTTTCATAGATGAAAATCAGTTACTGTTGCTTGTATTCTTCTTGCCAGCCAGGAGTCCTCAAGGTCATGATGCTTAAACACACATGTATTCCTCCACTTCGGACGCTCCAGTTACAGTCCATCACTTCCCCTCACTTATTCTGGAAAATAGAAACATCCACATGTCATCACTACTCACATGTCTACTTCCTATGCATTAAGACATGATCTGGTTCTAAACGTGAAAACTGTTTCAGATATATCAAAAATAATGAGAACATATCCATAAAGGTCACAGAGAGAAATCAGGCAAATCACAAGCCTTTTCAGTTTGCTAAGTAAAATGCCAATGACAAATGAAAATAAAATCAACACAGACTGATCATCTTGGTTTGCTGGGTTAGCTCGACCAAAGGCGAGAGATGCTGGTTTTCCAAAGTGGAAGTTATTGATCCAAGAATAACATTCTATCGCATTCACTTTAGATTGACCCCATTCAGTTAATATACGTGAAACAGACTTGTGATCTGGCGTAGGTAAAGCAGATGGCACCTTGAGCCTCATTCAGTGTGACAGGCCCACCAGGAGCCCAGAGTGGATGTCAGAAGACTGGGCCCATCACAGATATTTAAACAAATTGTGATCAGCTAAACGTGGCCAAAATTCAGGGCGTTTCCAACGTCCTTACAGACCTCATGGGCTACACAAACAAGTTAAAAAAAAAAAAGAAAAAAATCAAGCAATAGTTCTTTATGCTATCTCCTGATATTGTGACTTTAAGAAAAAAAAAGTCACATTTTAAAGAAAAATAACAAAGAGGCACTGAAGGTTTTTACAATGGTTTTCTGCAAATGGAGAAAAGTTTTTTGTTTTTTTTTTCCTTTCTTTTTTTTTTATCCACTTACAGAAAAATGACACCATGAGAGGTAAAAGAAAAGAAACAGAATATTTGAAAAACAAGACACAGAGGGCAAACATGATAAAACCATGCCAGGAATGCTGGCATTCTGTACACTTATTCCCACGAAAACCACTATGTTTAGGTAGCAGTGGCTTGCGTACACAACACACGTTTGAAAGCTATGACAAAGCCTCTAACTAGGGGGCCATTCTGGATTTCCCGTTAAACACACGCCTGAGCCCGGTTTTAAATTTAGCTCACCCACCACATGATCGAAGTGTTTTTAATCTCATGCAGAAGTTAATTGTGCTCTGGGGAAGATGGCCTCCTGTGTTACCCGCAGTTCTTTGTTAGGGAGGGGCACCAGCAAGTCACAGGCCTTACACCAGCAAAGTATGGAGCCAGGAAGGGTTTCACGTACTAATGGCGTGAGGATGTTTTTTTTTTTTTTTTGAAAGTAGGATAAAAGTACAAATGTAGTTCCTAAATGCTCATGGAGCTAGAGAATCACAGCATATTAAGGTTAAAAAGAAATGTATACATTAGGGGGAAGAATCAGACTTCTTCGGTTAGAATTAACAAGTACATGTGTTGGTCATGGAAATGTGTGTTGCTACTGATCTGGTGTTTAGAAAAGACAGAAAGGCTGGGGGAGTAAGCAAGTCTCTCTTTTTCTCTTTAGACCTTTCCCACAAGGTTGAGGTTATGGATATATCACCCTCAGTGTCACATGCAGCACAATCATCTCCAGGGGGATAAGAGAAGCCCTGTCAAGGGGAGACAAACAGGGGATCTGCACACTTCATAGAAGCATTTTAAAGGTTCAATAAACAGGTACATGACTTGGAAACATGTTTATCAAGGGCAGTAGCTGCTCGGCTGAGGGGAACCAGGAGGTTCCAGGGGTTGTGAGACCCTACAAGTTTTTGTTCTTATCCGCCTACAGAAAAAAATGACACCATGTAGGTAAAAGAAAGAAAGGAATATCAAACTTGGTCTGGGCTTTAAACATCAAGAAATGTGGACATTCATGATTGACAGTGTCCCTGTTATTTTTTGAAAAGTTATAATTGTAGGCAGCTCGGCTTTCTCTTTAATGTCCATGCATCAATCAGGGCACAATGACAGGTGAATTTCATACTTACCATCATTCATCATTCCTTTTGATTCTTTAAATGCTGAGGATTAGTAACAAGCAGGCAATTAGTGAGAAGGCAAGTTAGTAAGACTTCACAGCTAGAAATAGTCCCAAAATAAACAAATACGCAACAACACGATGCCAGCTAGTCCTCAACCAGACAGCCAGACTCATCTGAGGCTATCATTCAGTGGGACGCATTGCTAATGCTTCACTCCCACAGTACCCACAGAAGCAAACGGACTTACTGGGGAACACAGATCTAGGTTTACACAGAAAGGAAGTGAAATACGTGGGTGTCACTCCACGGTGGCAACCTGTGTTTCTCTAAAACTGACAAATGAGAAATTGGAAGCCACTGAGATTTTCCTCCACTGAGGGTGGGGACACTTTACCTTGTCCGCTATAAAGACGTCAATGGTCCCCTTGCCCAAATGTCCCTTTGCTAAAGTAAGCAACTACTATAGCACAGGACAGTGAGAACATCGCAGAAGCAACACTACCAATTTCTGATGAATGATCAAGAAAGAATCGAGAGATCAAGGCAAGAGGACACATGAACAAAATAGCAAGCAAACAAACAACATTCCCAAACTAGATTGTTCCCAAGGCACAGCTGGGCATGCTAATGTCTTTGTGGATCAGTTCAAATTACGATCTGCTAATGGACCAAGACTACTAAGTTTATAATAATCACATACCGTTAAGGGGTTCCTCTACAGCTTTCTGGAAAATATTTAAAATATATTTATATAAAATACACATTATTTTATATCTTTTATGCTAAAACTTACACTACCATTGAACCTGTATTATAAGTGGAGACTCCTATGGTTTAAAAGCAAAATAAGACAGCAAAAGCTAATGAAACAAGGCTTCCCAAGGTTAGTTAATGGTTTAATAATAACCAAATTATTCTCTTAGTATTTTTTCCTGTGCAAAATTTCCCACTCCACCCACCATTCTCAGTTCAAGAAATCTCATGAAAGTATTAATGTACAAACATGCAAATTGCAGTAAGAGACAGAAAATACAGTTAAATAAGAGATGGTAGCGGAGCGGAATCATCTTCACATCATGCAAATTGAACTCAGTAACAGCAAGAAATTGTTGGGATTTAATGGTCCATTGGTCAGGTCATCTATAAGAGGCGCTAGGAAAACTTCTGGCTGCTTGTGACTAACACAGCTATGACACCAGCCTCTTCAGAATAAAAGGCTGAGGTAAATTAACACACTCGGCCCCTGCCTGCCCTTTGGGTGTGTTCTTCGAGGCTGCCACATTTATCTGTCAGTCATCATTTACAGGAAGCTGAGTACAATACAGTCCCCTTCAGATCTTAATTCCATGTAAGAACTCTCAAGCCTGTCGCCATGGGGAGTCAATATGGTAGTTTGGTTTTCTTTCTTTTTTTCTCCTGCTCATACATCCCCTTCTGAATGTGCTCTTTTTCTTAGAATTTCCCCCAAAGAGCTTATGAAGGTAGGCAAACACAATGAGACCTGTAGTATACTTTCGGGAAAGAAAAGTGCTGATAAAATGGGGGGAGTCATTATTTGGAACAGATTTTTTTTTCAACAAGAGATACTATATAGACTATATTTTTAAGTGAAGTCAGTTTAGCACAGACTTCTCTTCCTTAATGTCATGCTTGAAACTGTCATTCTATGAACTCACATCAAAAAAATCCAACAGGTGGGGGAGACATATTGGAATCAGCTTCCTTCTGATGGAAGAGATAACCACATTCCTTCTCAGAGACTGTCCAATTCTGGATATATAAATTGAGTACAACCTTACAGGATCACTTCTCCTATCTCCTAGGTATTTAAATGTTCCAAGGTATGTCTTACAATAGAATCAGACCCATTCATACCCAGGCCATGTAATGACTTCGGCATTGTCTTAATTGGATGTCACATTAAGCGGAGAGCAAAACCGTTCAATATTCCAATCATCAGCCCCTCATTTTAATCCACCAAACGATCATTCTTAATTCATTTAATAAACTTGAACTTACCCTAGGAGGTTGTATAGTCCTCTGGTTGGAAGCTGGTATAAATAAAAATATAAATTCAACAATTAAAATAAATGAATCAATACAGTCCTTAATTTTAAGAAAACATGTTCAGGGCCCAAACCAGAAGGTGCTAGATCCTCCAATGAAGGAGTTCTGGTTTTGATGGTCTATTTGAGAACTACAGAGGACTCTTGATTATATACATTGATAGGAGAAAAGGCCTAGAGCAGCTAATAAACACAGACTTGCTCACGTGCATGTGTCTCTGGCATGTCGGTTACCTATTCTACATCATGTTGAAAGATACTGTCAACTACTCTCTCCCACTAGGGTCCCATCTCTGCCTATTGCTCAGACGGGCTGGATGGAATGTGGCAATGAGTAACTTCCCCTCGAGAACATCTTCCTTAGTACACTGTTCTCATTCCTACTCTAGGGCCTTCCCTTCCTTTCTCACTTCTTTCCAGTCTTCAAAGCTCCCGACAGGTAACAAACTAAAACAAAAACCAAAAAACATGATGACCCCGCTGAGCTTAGAGCTATCCCAGACAGCCGGCTTCAGAGCAACCAGAGCCTGCTCTGTGTATTCCTCCTTGGCATTCTGGGTTGCTCCCTTCATTGCTTCTGAACAGATTAGTCATTGAAGATGCAAGAATAGGGAGCATACACTAAATGACAAGAGGGAAAAGAACAACTTTGGATTGGTAAGAAAGAAAACTTCCGTATGAAACCGGGCAAGGAAACCCTAGCGTAACCAAAGCCAGTCTTTCATGCACGGGCCGGCCAGTGCCCCAAAGCCAGGGAAACATGACCAGCAACACTCTCTCAATGACTCAATACTCCTTGACTGGCCAAAATTTCCTACCACACCCATCTATCTCAGTTCAAGAAATCTAAACTTCTCAAAGGAACTTTTACAGTACAAACATTCAGAGAGCCACCCTGAATGCACAATGTAGTTTTAAGATGAGCCTGAAGCAGAATCATTTTCGAGTCATGTGGAATGCCGAGAAACAGGGTTAGGGTTTGTAGGGTTCGGTGAAACCCTGCTGGCTACCAGACAAAGGCGGGCCCAGGACAGCCAACATCCCCCACCCTGCCCATGCAGACTCAGCAAGCTTCTAACGCTGACAAGGACCAGGCTTTCTCAAACAGGAAAACTGCAGCTACCTACCGCCAGAATTAGAAGAGGATAAATAAAAACAACAAGAGACTTGGTGATGGGAAGGGCAGGTAGAGAAAAAAAAAAAAAACTAAACAGAAAGGAAGCAAGGAGGAGCTTGGGATGTAGAGCTACAGGTAGGAAAGTGCTTATAGGAAGAGAGCAGCTAGGAACCATCACAGTGAAGCAGGGGATGGGAGCAAAACGCAACGCTCTTCAGTTACATAAACTGAACTCAGTCACAGGGACAGTAAATGCTCAGCTGTAAAAGGCTTTTACACCTTCCCCACCAAGGCTCAGGGGACACTGGGCAAGAGAGGACAGAAAGAATCTAAGAGCTGGGAGACATGAGGCAGAGCTACAGAATGCTATCTTCTGGACAGGAGACACACATTCTGATCAGGAATTCAATGCAACTACACTTGCCTACAACGCACCTAAACAAGAATGGGCCTGTCAGAAGCCAGACATTGATGGAGGAGGGACCCAAGGAGGGTTTGAGTCCCCACCATCAAACAGATGGCCAATGACAGATTCTGAGAACCGGAGAATTACTCCCTCAGTTGATTAAATACTCATGAACCCACCCAGGCTCCAACAGAGTTTCAAAATAACGGTCACACAGATGGCCCTGGTTAAACTCACTGGATCTTCAAACAAAACAGTAACTCATGAATATGGCTAAGAGACTTATAGGGAGGAGTGTGGGCTGATGAGGGCAGGTGATGGTAATCAGAATGCACTGATTGTGTGTGTGTGTGTGTGTGTGTGTGTGTGTGTGTGTGTGTGAAAACATCAAAGGACACATTTAATAATAAAACATAAAAGATTGAGCTAGCACCATAGTGTATCCATATATTCAAAAACAGGAGAAAAAAAGGATGTTTAGGTGAGAGTGCACGCAGAAGCCATATTCTCGGTCAGAGAAGTTTCTTTCTGCAGTTGTTCGTTAGTGGTTAGTACAGACTCAAAACAAGTCAGAGTGCTGAGAATCAGTGACTGTGACTGCCCAGCCACAGATGGGCCCTCTGTATCAACCTCTCTGCACCCAAGGCTCAGCGAACAGATTGGAAGAGTGACTAGGAAGAGTCTGAGAGCTGGCGGATGGAGAGGAGAGCTGTGAAATGATGTCTGGACATGACGTCACTGATGGACACACCATCTCACAGCAGAGGCAGCTGCTTACACAGGAACTGCACCAGTTCAGGCCAACCAAAATTCCAGCATGGTCAGGGAGGGGCTCATGGGACCTTCACCCCTAGGTGAAGAGTTACTGGCAGCTGATGGTCACTGAGGAAGGGGAAATCAGTTTTCTCTGGTGATGTGGCTCCACTAATTGGACTCAGGAGACTATCATTATCATCATCATTATTATTGGCAAAAATATTGCCCATGCACATGTGGGCTTTTGGTTTTGAGACATTCCTGCTCCTGAAAGCAACCCCAATAAAACTCATTGGTTCACTCAATTGGATTTTGAGGTTCACCATGCTTTGATCTGCCACTGTTTTTCTACCTGGGAGGAGGAAAGATTTCTCATCTCCCCAGGAATACTGCATAATATTTTAAAATTATATTCAAGCTCATAAACATGTTCATTGTAAGTAATACTAAGAAGTGCTCTGCTGTGCTTCTCCCCGCCTCTCCACCAGCACATGGTGGCTGCTAGGTTCTCACTTTCAAGTCTGATTTGCCTAGCTCACTCTGAAACAGAACTATAGGAACGCCATACGCTATGATAGCCACTACTAGTCAGTCACAGTCCTCAGATATTATAGAACTAGTTGTATGGGAGTTAATTTTACCTGAGTTAATGCTCTCTAATGGGGATGTAAGCCATGTGATAAAGAATGGGGATGATTGGTCTGTTGCTATCACGTGTCATGAACCTAGGCACTGGTAAGTTTTTTTTTTTTTTTAAATCAAAAGCTTTAAGCATTCCACACATGTTTACTCGCAGTCTTATAATGATTCTTGGTATGTTGCTCTCACTCTGAAATACCTGACTACATGCCATAAATATATTTTCAGGCTTTCAATTCCCTAGGGACCGTTTTTCTAGTGATTTATATATAGCTTGTAAACAATGGACGAGAAAATAGATCTGAATAAATACACGCGCAATCTATGTGTGTTTCTGTAGCATTTCGGAACACCTGAGATGTTGTAGCAGGCATGGTTCCGACTACCACCAAGTTGATTTGAACCAGCACGGCTGTACCTCCTCCTCTACTGCACTGAATGGTAACGGCTTTAAAAACAACTCCTGTACCACATAAAATAATGATTTCAGGTGCCCTACCCCAAAACAAGCTCCGCTTTAGGGAGTGTGGTTAGTTCCCTTTCATATTTCTTATGTGCTCATATTAAGTTATTATAATTTTCCGACTTCATAAAATTAAAATCCTTCTCATAAGAAAAAATACAATATAATTTAAAAATTATATTTTGCCATAGAAAGCAAAAGTTAAAATCACATCCCTTAAAATTGCAATTAAGGCTACAAATTTAAACTCAGAAATAATGAAAAATATAAAAGCTATGATTCTCACAGGGATATTAACTCACTTTAGAAAGAGAACTTTTTTTTTTGAAGTATGTGAGAATTTTATTACATTTCAATCAAATGTCACCCATTTCTACAATGGTGTCTGCAACAAGCAGGAATTATTTTGGAAACACAACTTTCACTTCCTAATAAAAATGCTCAAATTTGCAACCTTAATGCTATATACATTCAGATTTATGCAGTCAGAACATATAAGCAAAACATTCATTGTCCTAGTATACTACAGCATCTAAAAAGCAGCCATCCTGTACCTTTTTTCTTGCCTTTCAACTGACCGAAGGTGTCTCTCTCCACTCTGGGGTCAGACAAGTTGATTTGAAAAGTTAATTTAGGATAGTCTCAAAGTGTCAATAAAACTGGACTAAATTCTTAATTTACAAACAATATATTTATGTAGTAAATCATCATAAAGAAAAAATATCTCTGGGTACTTTGATTTCACTTGTATCACAGTAATGTGCAATTCCAGTGGCTTTACAGGCTTCACAGAGACATAAGCCACAGAGGAAATGTGAGAGCAGAGGCAGAAGCCAGCCACTGGATGATGGCAATTCTCATGGCAGCTATGCTGAACATCACTCATGACCAGATATGGAAGCCAGAGAACAAAAGGATGCATTCCAGATAGAGAGGAAAAAAAAAATAAGAGCAGAGAGTTGACCATCAGTCAGAGACACCTAGTCCCGCTGCATTGGAGTTCTATGAATACTGCAGGTCACATACTGTTCTCAGCATTCATGGGAGCAACAAAATCAGCAGTGTCAGCCTTCAAGTCCAGACACAGGCTGATTGGGAGACTAACAAAAATAGAATATGCATCAGAATTCAAGGCACCAGAGGCAGCTCCTGAGCGCCAGCCTGCTACAGATGTCTTAGCTGTGTTTTATGGGGTTACTTCAGTAAGCAACAACTAATACTTATGAACACAAAAACTAAAGGCAGGTAGACTTCAGAGTATTTTAACTGTTTACGTAAAAACATTAACTAAGGGAAAAGAATATATATTATAAGTATGTAACAGACCAGACTTCATGATCAGAGATTAAGAAATGAAGTTCAGAAATAAAGGCAAAATTTCTTTGAAAGTCTTATGTAAATAACATGAAAATTTTATTGACCATAATGATTCAACCTTTGTATTAATTTTTAGAAAAAGTTCATCTGAGAACACATTGGAAATGCTGATTTGTTTCAATGACTTTTAACGTTTGATTTTCTTGTTACACAGTGATGTGTTCACTGTATTTCATACAGTGACCTCTTTTAAGGGGGACTGTCATAAATCGGGTGGCTGGGGACAGGCGTGGCTTAGGTAAGGCACACTTTCGTTCAGGCACCGTGAAAAGCGCCTGCCTCTGTGTATACGTGTCCATGTTTCCGTCTGCAGAAACACCACAGCTGAGATTGGCAGGCTCCACCCCAAACAGTGAGGTGTTGGTGACCAGACGCTGATGTGAAGGGCGGTCAAATCTTGAATTTAAAGATCTCTTAATGTACTGGGTTGTGACTAGAAGCGTTTTTAAGTAGTGCACTGGAAGCCATGGCGTACTAAATTACAGACGTGACAGGTTTTAATGTCCAGTTCCCGTGTCTGCAGGGGTGTCTGGGTGTGTAAGCAGTGTACACAAAGAGTTCCACAGGAGGACCCTGGAACAGGGAACGAACCTTTCACACTAATTTAAAATGGAGCCTTCCAAGGTGTCTTCTTTGGCTTATAAAAATAAATTCCATATTTCTAGTACACACAGCCACCTCCTCTCTTCATTGGTAACTCAAACTGTGGGAATTCACATGCTTCCCCCCCCCCCTTTAACTGCCGTCTCTCCAATTATATTTTTCTCATTTTTAGAGACATCAGACGATTTTTATCCTCAGCTGGAGAAACTGACTCAACTCATCTTCTAAGTTACAGATCTGAAATTCGTCGCAGAGGCTTAAAAAGTAGTGAGATTAACTTACCGACAAATTTCATATAAACTAGTCCAAGTAATTCTGGTAGAGCTATGATACCCAAACCTGAAATCAAAAGGGGGCCGTGCACTGGTTCACAAGCTGTAGGACAAATGGAATTCTGTTAGAAATGCAGATAAAGGAAACGAACTTTAATTTAAAGGGATCATCAATAACTAATATTACAAAGTTTTTTTTTCCTTTTGGTGTGTTTGGTGGTGCCAGACTTCTGCCTCTGTAGATTTATATACTAGGCAAATCATGCTAACACCAAGTACACCTCAGCATCTGCCATCTTTAAAGATAATACTTCTTGTTCTAATGATCAGCAAAAACATTACCGGCATGTATGCAGTATAAGAATATCTTTATTACCAACTCAGTAAAATAGCCTAATTATTAAAAAAACATTAAACATAGTGTACTGTTATCATATCAAGATTAGTGAAAAATAGTGTGTAAAGTCCAAGGTGTCCAGCAAGGACAGTCTGGTTATTTGACAAGTTCTCCCAAATATGGGTACCCTTGTTGGGCTATAAACAGTCAACTCACAAACCATATATAGGCAACATTTCTGTAGCAAAGAGAAAAACACTATTTGCACTGGTGCACGTGTGAGTGTATTTGTATGTGTGTGTGTGTGGGGGGGGTGTTGAAAAAGAAAGGCTCACAATTCCAAATGCTGAAAAATACACGGAGAAGCGAAATCATCGCTCCCTGATGGTGTTACCAAACAGAGTTTGCCAGTTTGCTACAAAAATTAGCTCTACCTTACCACACAATGCAAAAATTACAGCCCTTGGTATTTAGCCAACTAGAGCTGAAAATTTATATCCACACAAACACATGCTCAGTGATGTTTACAGTAGCTTTATTCATCTGTCACAAAAAGAGAAGCAACCGGGATGGCCCCTCAGTAGGTGCACACAAAATACTAAACACATTATGGCAACAATATTTTTTTCAGCACTAATGAGCTATCAAGCTATAAAAAAAGACATGGATGAAACTTAAAAAGGAAGGAAACCCTCAGGCAAAGGCACAATCATAACCTCTGTACTGTGTATAGACAAGATCTGTGCTTTTCTCACAGTATAAATCCAGCTCTAAGGCCTTTTGGAAAATGCAAAACTACGTGGAAAGTTAAAAGGTCAGTGATGTCAGGGGTTAGGGAGAGGGACAGATGAATAAGCAGAACATGGGGGGTTATTCCATGTGATACCACAATGGGCATACACGTCACTGCACATCCGTCACAGTCCCAGAATGTACTGTACAACACCAGCAACCAACCATGATGTAAGCTACTAATTCGGGCTGGTGAGGATGCCTCCATGTTGGTTCATCCGCTGTACAGGTGTGAAACGCTGTGGGAAGCTGTGGGTGGATGGGGACTGGAAAATGGGTGGGGTACATGGTAAGTCTCTGTACCCTCCACTAGGTTTATCTAGGAATCCACAACTGTTCTAAACGAAAAGGCCATACAGTTAAAAAAAAAAAAAAAAAGACAAAAGGAAAGAAATGAGAGCTCTAACTTAACTGAAATGAAAACCAGAAACATAAAAGAGTGTGACTCACCCATGATGCAGAGACACAGTCCAACCAAAGCAAGGACATAGCCCAGCACTTGAGTGATCAATATGGCGATGGTGAAGGAGGTCATTCCAAAAGCTGAGGGAGGAAGGAGACGTAACAGGGACGTGTCGAGAACACTGAGGAAGCAATTACTCCGCCTGGCATTTGACACGCTCAAAGATGGGACTGCAGTTCCTCATCAGATGACACGTTTTCTAGCTAACCTTTCCGCCGGGGTGCCGGTTCCAGACTCACACGTTCTGCAAGGCTTTATTGCCGGCCGTCTGAGGGGGACTGGCAGCTTTTACCAAATTCTCGAAACAATGTCCTTGTTACAGTTTTAAACTGTAAGGTATGAATGGCTTGTTATGCGCGGCTTATCCACATGCACACCACTGTTCTGCGGGGAACACACTACCACACAAATATAACCTCTGTGCTGTGTGGACAAGATCTGTGCTTTTCTAACTAACCTTTGGATACATCTAGAGGACCTGAGACTCAGGGCCAAAAAAGACTCTTTAACAATAACAAAATATGACCTAAATCACAGAAATTATATTGATTATAATTGGAATAGCCATACTTTTCAGTGTCGCCAGTAATAAGAAACTGGGTTTCTAAAATTTGTGACTTATAACCCCATCTTATAGAACCAGTCTTTTTACTGCAAAGGGTTAGTAAAAAGAATGCTTCGAATACTGACTTACAGCTACAAAACACTAAAATTAGAATATGCAAATAGCCATTAAAAATTATACAGCACACTTTAAAATTCCACCAATTTTATCAAATATGCAAGAAAATGGCTTTTCATAATATAATTGTTGAGAAGACCTAGCAACCTGAACATCAATCTGTATGGGAAATGTCACTAAGAATACAATGGACAATCTAATAAAACCACTTGTACTGAACTGTTCAAACCATACAAGGATATTTTCACCAAAGTACTATTTTTTAAGGGAAAAAGCCAAACTCAGGCTGTAAGAATAAATACTCACCCGTCATAAACACATTGTACTGAAGTGGTATTAATATTCCTATAGAGATGACGATGAGCCCAAGTCCAGAAGCACTCTTTACAGGGTTTTCTCCTGTTATAAATAAATATATTTGAAATATTTTCTTATATACCTCTTTATGAAGTTACATACTTCATTTATTAAATGTTTTAATCTCAATGCTATCTTATATACGGTAAAAGGCTTAAAATGTTTTCCCCGAGTTCACACAAAATCAGTAATTCTTATTTTAACATTTAAGGCCAAGCTAAAGGATTTGTATCTCAACATATTGAATTTGTTATTTGGTTTTAACTCTTTCACTGCCTTACACAGTTCCAGATGATAAACTCGCCCTCACTGTCCACCATCCATTCATTCAGTATTCAGCCTGTCCCCAGGCCAAATCAAGTGCTCTTTCATATTGTCTCCAGACTTCATCACCTTCCCAGGCCCTCACCAGCCCTGGATGCAAACAGGGCCACCAAATCTGTGTTCTAAAGCTCTGCCTGTGCGGGATGGCAGTGGAGTTCTGTGGTCTGCCATGGTGGGTCCCGGCCTTTGCTTTTCTTCCCATCTGCCTCCTGCCACTATTTTCTATTCATATTCTCTCAGCTACGATGACCACTTCAGAAAGACATGGCTCCCATGTACATGCCTATTTCCACGTCTTAGCCAGTGAAGCCTGCTTCCTTAGCGGATTTAATGGGGGCCCTGGTTATATTCCCACCTTCCCGTTCCTAGAAACTATGAGTACCACCTCATGTGGCAGAAAAAATACTGAATGGGAGAAGATATGCTACTAAATGGAGGATGTAAATTGTGTGAGCGCCTGAATACCTACTTCCTGAGTGTCAGTGGAGACAGCAAAAGGGAGAGAGAGACCTCACACAGACACAGCAGACCCAGGGCAGGAGGAGGCAGTGACGGGGCTGCTCTACCAGCTGAGGAATTCTAAGCACTGCCTGTAAACGGTAGAAGCTAGAAGAGGCATGGCAAGGGTTCTTCCCCAGAAGGGTCTACAGCCCTTGAGAGAGACTCCAGGTCCTCCAGAGAATTTCTATTGCTTGAGACCACGCCATTTGCCACAAGCTGTCACAACAGCCCTATAAACCAACACATGGCCCCTTGGGGTGCCTCTCCCGTCAGCCCCGCAGCAGCCCGGACCCCAGAACCCGTGCATCTTACCCGGGATGAGGAGAATGGCTCCAACAATGACGATGACAGTGAGCACAGTCCCGGCGACGAGCAGCAGAATGATTCTCTTATTCGTGCGAGTGGATTTATATTTCAGTGCTTAAAAGAAAAACAAAGAATTACATAACTCAGTCACAAGTGATGCCATTTTTATAACACATAATGTGAGAGAGAAAGTGACAACTCCCCATATGGGACTAACCTCAGAAGCGTAATTCCTTACCATCAAGTCTCCTCCTACCCCCTGCATTTTTATAAGGTATGGCCATGTAAATGTGGATGTTGAAGGTGTAGGTGACATTTTATTCCCCGACACAATAAAACTACATATAATAGGCTTTCTAAATTGAGGCATCGTTAAGCCCTTTTCACATTTTCCCCCAGCAGTGGATCTGTGCATACAATACGGCAGAATCCCTGAACCCCACATACTAGATGCCATTAAGAGTTCCCCCACTTCCCTACTTACCAACCAACGTGTTTTCAGGCATTGTCAATGTCCCCAGAGGGGCAAAATCACCCAAATAACACATCAGAGGCCACACAATGCTGATAAGACTTAACTACTTATAGAACAACACTGAGAAAACAAACATATCCATTTTCAAAACTTAGTAGGACATCTAGAAGTCGGGGCAATTTAATTTGAAAAGGGAAACAGAATAAACATTAAACAAATCACATCCTTGTAAAATCTCTATGGGAAAAAATGCCTAGAACTTTCAACTAAGACACTGAAATAAAAGCACTGCCAGCATTCAAGAGGTTTCACGGCAAACATCACTGGTCCTGATGCAGGTCCACCCTCAGGTACCGCTACCCTCCCTGAGACCACAGGTAGGGAGTGATAAGCATCACAACATTTTCTTTTGATCTCTTTTGGACCATTAAAGGCCACCTGAGATCAGACTGAAGAGAAGAGAGCTGCAAGATGTGAGACTGGCGTGCTGCTGGTGCCACCTACACACTGATGTCCTGCTTGCTGGCAACCACGGGGGGTGTGCTGGTTTGAATGAGAAATGCCCCTTAGGCTCACACATTTGGACACTTGGTGGTACTGTCTGGTGAGGGGTGGGGTGGGAGGATAATGGAACTTTTAGGTCATGGAGCCTTGTTGGAGGAAATAGGTCATTAAAAGCAGGCTTTAGGAGTTTATAGACTCTATTTCCAGTTCTCACGCTCTCTCTCTCTGCTTCGTGTTTAAAGCTGAAGATATGATCTCTCTGCTCCATGGCTGCCATGTATTTCTGCCATTATGGACTTTCCCTTTAGAACCATAAGCCAAGATAAATATCTCTTCTTTAAATTGCTTTTGGTCATGATATTTTACCACGGCAACAAAAAAGTAACTAATACAGTGGGGAATTATTTTAAATGTTGTATTTGCTTTTAATTTTCTTCTACTGAAATGATGAACAGATTAAACATAACAAAATTGGAAAAGTACTTAATGACCATAATAAAAATCTATCATGAAGACACCTGAAGACTTTTATTGCTCTACGGTTCTAGCCTCTTTCCTGTTGTGAAAAACACCCTTTCCGTGAACGACTTGGGAGAGGGAAGGGCTTATTTCAGCCTACTGGTTACAGTCTATCATTGAGGGATATCAGGGCAGGAACTCGAGGGAGAAACCACGGAGGAACACCGCTTGCTGGCTCATGCTTAGCTGGAGTTCTTATGCAGCCCAGGAGCACCTATCTATCTGTACAGGGGACAGTGCTGCCCACAGTGGGTTGGGCCCTCCTGCATGAACTGTCAATCAAGACAATTCACCACAGGCCAATCTGATCTGGGCAATCCTTCAACTGTCCCTTCTCGGATGACGCGCTGGGCTGTGTGTCAAGCTGACAGTTAACGCTAACTAGCACAGCCTCCTACCCATTCTTTTGATTACAACCTCAGTTCTAGTCACTTTAGGAGGAGCCAGTGGTCTAGGCAATGAGAGTCCACAAAGCTGAGTAACTGACACTCTTAGGAACCAGAGTGCATCGTGTGGCAAGATCCCTGGGCTTCGGTTTGGTGGGTCACCTCTCTCCAGTCTTGGAGGTCACATGACGTCTGTTGGGTCCCACCCCTGCCTCCTCAGAAGGAGGAGTCTTCACAGCTACCCGACTTTCCGATCTCAAATACCAGCTAGAAAGAAACTGAGTGTTTGGGTCACAAAAGACAAAGACCTATTTCAGAAAGGCAGAAACCCAATGTTTCTCTAAGCATATGGTTCATTTTCCGTTTAATCCCATATATATTGCTATCTAAATAGAGCATGAAAACTCAGCAAAAGTTGCGACGACATAAAAGCTGCTTCAAATGTATCACACAATCAATCCAGGTTTAATAAAAAAAAATATGAACCATTGAAAGTGAAAATAAGAGTTTGAACAACACACAAACTCCATCCCTTTCAGGCTGAGCAGGCAGAGCTGCCGAAAGGGAAATATCACCAACTACAGCAACGAAAAGAAAACGCAAAAAGATATTACATCAGTAGGTCTTTCAAGTGATCTATGTGTTGGAGTCAGCCTTAGTTCTCGGTGACTGGTTCAACTACTATTTTCCAGGCTACTGATTTTTTCTTAAACAGCTCTTGTAGCAAATATATTACTGGGTCTTAAGTAATCCCAAGCAGTGGAAGAACATCTGTGTTTTCTTGAGCAAACATTCAGAGGGCATCTCTTCTGGCTCATAGTCTTTGCTCACAATGGCTGCATTCAGCCAGGCCCCACAGCAGGCGGAGAAGGTATCTGGTTAGTCCAGTTATCCGTGTTCTCAGGGACAATGAGATTCCATAGAACTCAACAATTTCAAGGGTTTTTGCTGGTAATTTCTTCTTGTTTTTTAACAAGTGGATTTATCCTTATTTACCCAATTTATCAAGTCATTAAACATAACAAAGACACATGGATGCAAGAATTTCCAAAACTCGTGGGATAAAAATTATTTTAGGTTTTTTTTTTTTTTTTAAGACAGGGTCTCTCTATGTAGCCCTGGCTGTCCTGGATGAAACTCTCTATGTAGACCAAGTTGGCCTCACATTCACTAAGATCACCTGTCTCTGCCTCCCAAGTGCTAAGATTAAAGGCACACATCCCTACACCTGGGTTAATTTAATATATTCTTCACAGCAGGCTTTTATCAAACTTCCTAGCATAATTTTGCATCTTAGCAAAATAATCCACACAGTTTTAATAATGTGTATGCTTTTAAAGATTCCCCTCAGCTAAAACTACTGAGACCAATACTTAAAATACTTAAGAAACAATAGCACTTACATTTTGTTTTGTTTTGGTTTTGGAGATAGAGTCTCACCAGACAGCCCTGGATGGCCTGGAACTCACTCTGCAGATCAGGCTGAGATCAGTGTGTGCCATCACACCCCGGCCAGAATTCACAGTTTTAACAAAGAGTTTCTAACTTTACTGCTACCAGATACAGGAAAACCAAGTATCAGGGGAAACCATATGAGTTGACTTCATTTGTTTTGTGATACAGTCTCATTATGCAGCCCACGAAGACCCCTGAATCAACATCCCTCCTGCCCTTTTATTAATCCACATTAAGGAACAAATAGTGGGTTGCTTTATTTGACAAGGACTGAGTGATTCTGACCCAACCAACCCATGGAAGGCAGGGGTCTAGTCTAATCTTAGTTTCTTGTGTACTAAATCTTCCAGTGAACGGAAGAATCTACATGCTCTGCCAGCAACCCGAATGAGGAGCTAATGTTACGAACCGACACAATTTTTCTGATCTCTGCCACTGACACACAGCACACATTAAGATGGCACCTGAGTTGTGCCTGATGAAACCTAGCAAAATAACCAAGCCAATTTGGGCTTAAAAATACAATCTATCATGTTAAACTTTTATGATCCTCTAAAAATGAGATACAGAACACCCACAAAGGCCCACTCAGACTGTGCGCTACCTAGAAAAACCCAATGCTTGCTCAGAAGACATGACATCCACACGGTCCCTAGTCACATGACTAAGGTAAAGAGACAGAAGGTAGGCTATGGAGACTGAATTTATATCAGATTAAGAGTAAATGATAAAGGGAGCCAAAACCATCAATTTAATTATCATAGTGTTGTTTTTTTTTCTGATAACTCTGACAAAGTAATTTAGAATCCTTTGGTGTCTGTTGGGCTGTAAACTAATATTATTTTCAATATAATTTGATAAAGTACATAGGATTACTTTAAAAAATCAAAGTCAAATTTCATTTTGTAAACACACACACATAGACGAAGGCCTCGTGGAAATGGTGCTGGAGAAAAATGAACTGCCATGTATAAAGTGTTTACTTGCTGTAAGTGTGTAAGATAACTGTAATAGATTCCACATCCTAGCCAACTTCTCTGATGAAATAAGTTTATCAAGATGAATACTACTGAAGATCACACTCCCTGTCCATAGGACCTAGGGAAAAAAGCTTTTTTTTTTTTTTAAATGGCAAATATTTGAACACAACAGAGGAGAATGTCCAGCAGACATCTACTGATGACAGATTACCCTGTTTCAATGGAAGGTTCCAGAATTTCAGAGTATATTCAAGAGCAGTGGTGTCTGGATTTTGGAAGCATAAAGCAACTGGTGACTACATTTCTGTAAGAGTAAAAGGCTGTACTACATACAGCTTGGGCCAGTTCCTCTTGCAGTAAAGTCAGTGAGTAACTACACAGCTTAGGGATCCGATGAGCACTACAGGGAAAGAATCAAGTATAACACTTGAATAAAATTAAACATCATTTACAATTAGGGCCCACCAACCAGGTCACAGGCTGACTTTTGGTAGTAATATTTATCAGAATGATAATTTTATTTTCTTGCTTGAATAGAACTCTCCACTTCAATTTAGTGTTTCTTCTCATATCTTGAGAATTATTTTTCCTATTCACTGAGAAAATCCCTGCACCATCACTTCTTTACCATGTGCTTCCAAGGTCTTGCCATTTGCATTAAGCGAGGCTCCGAGGGCTTAGAGAGACAGCAAGGCTCTTGTGATGGACAGTTGTTTTCTTTGAATTTCCCAACAATGATCTTCACAGCAACAAATACCACCAAGTGATAACCAAATTGTCCATGGGGCAATCTTAAGTTGGGATGAGACAGAAAAGGAAATGAAGGATGTCTAGAATACACAGAAATAAATTCCAGAAGCTCTAACTTTACACAGTTCTGTCATGCATGGACTCCATGGCTTACTTGTATAACTCAGGCCCTCCAAATACAGTTGGAAGTTTCATTACCAAAATGCAACAAGTGAGTAGTACATGAAGGATGCTTCATGCTCCATCTTTAATCCAAAGACCACAATATAATATAAATAACAGAAGGGTCATCATGTCACAACTATTGAAGACTGTTGGTGACAGTCACTACATGCTTATTCTTCAGTTCATGCATTGACAACCAAGTGGGTAGTTCTATTTCCTCATCTCTCAATGATAAACGCACAGGACACTCTAGAACGCATCATCAAAAAAGGAAACCGGGCAGGAGAGGTACAAGAGCAGAAAGTGACAAGTGTGAATGCCCGGCTGTGAAATTCAAACAGACCACAGCAGGGTTCCAGAAAAGCCGCTGTGGGGAATGCATGGTGACCCCACCACCATGGAGGCAGCTCAAGAGACAGCCCAGCAGCTGAGGGAAGGTGAAGTCATGGACATGAGTGAAAAAGTAAGGACCATGTGACAATGAGAATGTCCCTGAGGATGTGACTCTGGTAAAGAAACCAACAAACAAGCAAATGACAACAAAAACATCCAATAAAAAAACACACCATAGAACTCTGAGACGTTTCACTGCAAGTACGAAGATGAAATGTTGCAGGCTGATATGAACTAAGAAGGGAGCCTGACAATTTACCAGGGGATGTTTGCTACATTCCCAAAGTTATAGAGCAAAAACAAAAGGGTCATTCAAACCTGAATATGACACTTTAAATACCAACTTTTTAATAGTCTGACTCGCTGTGCTATAATTACTAACTTGACTATTATTTTCACCTTCCAATGCAGTTATACAAGGAAAGTTTTTATATTTTCAAAGATTTTTGCATGAGACAGGTTCTTGCTGTGTAGCTCTGTTTTGCCTGGTACTTGCTCTGTAGTGCCAGGATCACAGGACTGCTCCACCAACCCAGCTTGTTTTCCCAACGTATTTTGAAGGCCACTGTATGATAGTAATTTCCCTGTCTATTATCAAGACGGTTTTGTAGAGCTCAGCTTCCACAGTCAGGTTCATGGCCATGCAGCGGAGTGCAGAGCAAAGGATCACCTGTCTAGGACAAGGGTTAAAGGAAAGGAAGACAAAGAACAGATATGCCTGTGACAAAGAACCTTGGACAAGAGCCAGCTCTTTATATATAGCGGGGCCTTCAGCCTCAAAGAACTACAATACCACACGCAGCTCTTGAAAGCACCTATCAGCCATCTAAATGTAGGAAAGGACTTATGTTACCTCCGTGCAGATGAAGAACCCTGAAAATCATCCAGGAGCCTGTCAACGACATAACTGACTGGGTTGATACAAGATAAGGGATCTGTGTTAAGGTTTCTACTGCTGTGACCGAAAGCAACCAGTGAAGGAAAGGGTTTATTTCAGCTTAGAACTCTAGGGTCACACTCCATCACCGAGGAAGGGCTATATTGTCCCGAGCTGTGGTTCAAGACACAGCTTTCTGTAAACAAACTGTCTGCAGAGGTTTAGGTTTCTTCTTGCAGCATAACAGATCCACATGCAGAGCCAGAGAGACCACTGAGAGAAATGGCCTGTGGTCAAGTACAGACCAAGATGGAAAGTTAAAAAGAACTAGATAACCAGAAAAGAAAACTCTTGGGTCTGTGTTACCATTAATGCATGGCCTCACAGATGATGGGACAGCAGGTCAGAACCAAGGAGTCTTTTACAGGGTGGAAGTGACTGATTGATTGATTGATTGGTTGGTTGGTTGACTGACTGACTGACTGACTGACTGATTGATTGATTGATTCAAGCCAAGTACGAGATAGGCAGCTGTACCATCCTGACTGCACGGACTGACATGTGGGGGCCTCAAAGCCAACAGGCTTGGACACTCACTTCCACACCTCCAACCTTTATCTCAGTACCCAGAGGTCAACCAGACATCATCCTGCAGTAGTAGGTACTAATGGGAAAAAAAAAATCAACAAGTGAGACCAACATCTGCTCTACTATGAACTGTTTCACAGGCTCAAAGTGGTACACTAGACACACACCCATCCTTCCTGCAGATAACTTCAAGGACGGCAGACAATCTAGTGGTTAACAGCACCGTCCAAATCCAGGATTACCAGGAAACCAACCGCTGGGTGACTGTGGACAAACTGCCTGGCTCTTATCTTCAAAACAGGAACAACAACAGTCAGGGCACTGGCAGAGTCCCTGTGGGAAATACACGGGGAGAACATCGGTGCAGTGAGTGGTCGCTCCTCAGAGCCAGAGCTCCGCTGATATCCAGCTGCTATTAGAACAACTCAACTCAAGTGTGAGGCCTGTCAGGGTGAGGCAAACAGAGGTTCCTCTTCCACACGCTTACTCTTACACTCCCTCAGGCTCCCCCCTTATTAAGATGACCCAAACATTCCCCTTAAATACTTCTTCAGGTTCATACATATACTCTTTAAAATGCAAGTGGTATAATAAGAACATTAAAAAGAATGTCTAAACTCACTAATACAACACGGACATTTTTTTTCTCTTCGACATATCAAATTAGCGAAGGATTTTAGAACTCTAACAGTGTCAGGACCCTGAGATGAGGGTGAACATTTCTCGTCAGTGGTAGTAGTAACTGAGAGGGTGGATCTGGAACACATGTTGGTAGAGTTTATCTGTAGGCTTAAAATGCCACTGACGGCCAAAAGCGCATACACTTTCATCAGAGTTTCACGGTCTCTCTTTAATACCCATTAAAATGAAAGTGCAATAAAACAGGACGCAGCCCTAACGGGAGAGCACAAGCAGCCGGGCAGCACTCTGAAGACGCTGGGACCCAGGGATGTACAAGTACATAAGCTGTGTGATCACATTTACAGTCTCCTTTTGTAGAAGAAAACCAGCCCAAAACAGACAAGGACAGAAAGGGAAGCCGGAAGGTTACTAGGATCAAAAAACAAACAAATAAAAACCCCAACAACCCTTATTTCTAGCTACAGGGGGCCAACAAGATGACTTATTTTCTTGACAACTTCTTATACAATGTATTCCACAGTCAGAAAAAAAAAAGTCCTTAGTCTTATTCGGTATAAATATATGGCTGATCAGAAACAGATTCACTTCTGATACATTCCACTGAAGATGGTGTTGCTGATGATAATGTCATAACCAGGAAACTTCTGTCAACTCGAATTCAACGGCGCTACTGAGAAATCACTCACTGTCTGATCCTCAAAAGGCTGTTTCCTGCCTGAGTCACATGACCGCCCTGAGAAAGCCTGGGTCTGCCAATGTGGCTGAAAGCTTTCCTTAACGCCCGCCAGTGATCATGGGGCAGCAGGGCCTGAGGCCATAATATCAGCTCTTTCCTTAAAATAAGAGGCTCTCTGGAATTCTAAGATAACTTCCAACAGCACCTCCCCACCTTGGAGGTGAGGGCTATGGTGTCTAGAGAGTTGCCACCTTCAGGCCTTATTCATGTCTTTTCCCACTTAGACACAACCTGGGAATGTGTCTGAAGTCACCGAGCATTTCCAGAGCCCTGGGCATTGGGCAAAGCTCTTCGAATAAACCGCCAGTCATGTCCTGTCTGTTTTCATGTCTCCCTGTTTCTGTGTCACACACACACA
>CABHPQ010135569.1:0-12802 GCA_902168405.1 Peromyscus aztecus
ATATGCGCGCCAATAACTGGGACCAGTCTTTCTCCTGGGGTTATGCCCTCCCTCCTTTGCGAGCACTCCCCTCCCCGGCTCCTGAAACCAGCCGGGAAAGACGGGGCAGTAAATTGGCTGGTGTCGAGGATCTGCAGCAGACAAGATGATTAAGAGGCCTGCGCCGGAGCGCCCCGGGCAGGGAATGTCAGCCCAAGTTGGAATCACGCAACAGGCCTTGGCATGAGCCGAGCCTGGGAGCCGGGAGGGCGGGCGGCCCCTCTCCGGGGTGGGCCGAGGCCCCACAGACTCGCCGGAGTCACCGAACCTGGCACTCGGCGGCGGCGGGGTCGTACAGGGCCAAGACTCGCCTTTGGCCCAGCGGCGGGCAAAGGAGGGTGCAGGGACTAAGGGGGAAGGGGGCGTTCCCGGTTACAAGAAGGGCCAAAGAGGTCGCGAGGATGCACCCGCGTTCTAGAAGTGAGGGGGCGGGGAGGCGGAGGGGTGGGCTAGGGGGAGAAACAAAGCCCGGCTCCAGGAGGTGGGGGCCGGCTCCAGCCCCGCCGGGAGCGACGCGCTGGCAAACCTTTCTCACAGTCTCGGGGGCCCGCCCGGAGACGCCGAGCACTATGATCAGCCCGCCGAAGTGCAGACACACTCCCCACCCCACCCCCGACCCCCGACACGCTAACTTGCGCTCCCCAAAGCAGGAATGAAAAATGGAAATGGGAAGCAGCGATTTCGGCTCCCTGCACTGGGAAACCAGCCTCCCTAGGAACACACATAAATCTTCATTGTAACCCCCTTCCATTTACTGGTGGAAAATATCAGGCCAGACACAGGATATGACAAGAGATGGGAAGCGGGGTCGGGGTGGGACCTAAGAGGTGCCTGGCCTTCCCCGCTCCGCACTCCCGAGGGGCTCCCCGCATTCCCATACTTGGGCAAAAGTGGTGGTACTGAATTCTGTAGAGCCAGCTGCCGGTCGCCTGGACAGCCCGCGCTCTTGGAGGGTCCAGCTCGCAGGCCCGGGCCGGCTAACTGGTCTTTACATAGAAACCCCTCCGGCTGCCTCGAATTCCCGGCTCCGGGGCTAGGGAATGGCAGAAAGGAGAGCCTAAGCATCCCAGGCCTCATCAGCCCGGCTGCAATATGGGACCATTTAGAAGGCTTCCTCTTCGGCCTGCTTTCAAGATCACTTGTGAAAATTGTGAATATCCGCGCCGAGTAAGGATTTCCGAGACTGGCGTGGCAAGTTTGGGGGAAGTATCAGGTTTACTGGGGGCGGAGAGAACCGATCAAGGTTGGAGCTTTGTTTACAAACAGTTCTCAGGCACAGGAGGCAAAGAATAGGGGATATGGAAAAGGAAGAGCTAACGCGAATCTGCGTTTGCTCTCCCCCGCCTCGGAACTTTCTTCCCAACTCCTGGGATTGCAAAGAGCCCTCTTTGCCTTTCAAAAAGCAGGACAGTCCACACATAGCCCGAGTGCAACTGCTCAGCACCGGAAGCCACCAGCACTTGCTCAAAAGTCTCCAGCCCACCCCTTTGCCTCCGGGGAAACGGCCACTGCCAGCGGCGTTAGCCTATTTAGGGTCAGATTTTCGAAAATCAAACTACCGATCTTTTCCTGAGATGAACACCGACACTCCCTTCGTATTCCACGTAGGAGTCGGGGTCTCCGAAGAAGCTGAGTGTGGCTCTCGACTCGGGACCATCTACAGCGAGGTCCTAGCTAGGGGACTAGGCTCTTCCCAGGCTAGCTGCTGCCTCTCAGTGCCCTGACACCCAAAGCAGCCCCAGGAAAGGCCTCCTCACGGGCGAGTCTTCCGTCCCCTCCTGGGAGCTGCCTGGAGAGCAATCTCCAGCCCACATCACACAAACACACCCCCCCAGTGCAGACGGGATGTAGAGGCCCACATCCCCCCGAACCCCCCCCCCCCGTCCGTCCCCCGCACCCCAGCAGGAGTTCCCCTAGCGGGGACGGGTTTGGCAGTGATTGCCACATTACAAGATGTTACATTCCGCCCTGGGGCCTCCGGTTAAGAGACAATATGTTTCAGGAGTTGGGGCGGGAGGAAGCAGGCAGGTCTTAGGAGCAGCTACTTGGCGCCTCCACGTGAGAACAGAGGGAGTCTCCAGACAGACTCTTCCCTGGGGTCGCGCTAGCTTACGGCTTCCCCACTCGTCGTACCCCACCCCCCCCCCCCCCCCCCCCCCCCCCCCCCCCCCCACGCCCAAACACCGCAGTGTGATAGCATTCCTAGTATCCTCCAGAGTCCTGGAGTCCCGGTGCCACCGCTTAGGTCACGTCCTAAGTAGGGCCCTCGCTCTAGGAAACAAGGAAGAAAGTGTCCCCCAAGCCGGGACCGAAGCTGTGGCGGAGCGCGCAGGGTGATCCTACACGATCGATCGACTTGGGCCGGCACAGACTAAGCAGCCGGGCATTTCACACTCCAGCCACTCGCCTCGGGATTCAGGTCCCACGGTCGCGGGCACCATAAAGGTGAAACCCTTGCTCCCTCAAACAATGGGGATGCAGCCGCTCAGAACCCTAGCAAACCTCAAGTTGGCTTCTTTGGCAGGGCGTCTAGTTGTTCCTCCTCCTGGGGGACCCTCCCCGCCCAGCCTCCTCCCTCCGCAGGCCTGGCCTAGGCTTCTTAAAGTCGCAGGGTGTCTCAGTGCCCTAGAGAAGCACCGCCCAAGTGGGGGAGTAAGTGTCTCCGGGGGCTTGAGGGGGAGTGATGCAGGATGCAAGCTCGGGATCGCGAAGACAAAACAAGAGCCCAGGTGGTCGCAGGGTGGACTTGGAGGACCCCTAGCGCAGATCTTTCTTGCCCCTCCCTCTGTAAAGCCCCCAAACCGCAGGCTCTGGCTCTAGGGGCGTAGGCACTGGGAGGTCACTGGCCTCTTTCCGGAGGTGATCTCTCCAGGCACTACTCCCTCAGTCTGCGAACACACCCCCACCCAGGCCCCCAAGGCGCAGGCCATCCCAACCCAGGGCCTGCAATGCGGCACTGTGGAGGAGGCGGAGGAGAATCCGGGAAAGGGGCTCATGGAAGGGGGAGGAGGAGGAGAAGAAAGAAAAAGTAAAAAGGAAGTGTTGGTGGCGGGGGGTGGAGTGGGGGTGTTGGTCCAGTCACTTTCTCCATTGCTGCGTTTGGGGGGGGGAGGGTCTAAGACCTCCCGGGAGTCCCTGCCGCAGAGAACACGCAGCGAGGAAAGGGATTCGCTTCTCAACACATTCTCACGGGGTAGAACAGTGAAAATTTGTCTTGGGTGGTCAATTTCCTCATTTGCCCCTATTAAAACAAAAAGCCCAAGAAATTCAATTAAAGCCACCCTGGCCAAGGCGCTATTTGAGGCTTGAATGTCTCCCCTAAAGCTGCAGCAATCATGTGGCATTAGACACTTCCGGAATCCTATAGCCAACCTGAAAAATCCCAGACCCCCTTTTCCCCTAATTTTTGCTCTGATCTGTAATTTTATCCACATTTGCACTAGTTTGAGCATTCTGGCTCTCCCATCTGAAAGCCTGCAATTACTATATAATTCTTCGCAATTTCAGATGTCCTAATATGGACTGTAATTTTTGCGCAAGACAATTTCCTGCTATTTCAAGCATCAACATTGTCAAAGTTGTATGTACATAATAAATGGGAATATCAATGCATAGTTTTTAGCATAACATCTTGACTCCTCGATAATTATATCCGTTCGGAGCCTACGCAGAATTAGCCTGAATTGCATGGTAACTGCCGCTGCTTTAAAATTTTTAAAAATTACTCATAATTTTCCCAAAGATTACCAAGATCTCGAGTGCACAATGTCATCAGCGTAATGAAGAGTAAACATTTATGCTAATAATCTGCAATTTTTTTCATCAGCTATAAAGACAGAGGCTATATAGCCGAAATTTTCAGTTCTATTCTGCAAGCTCAGAGATGCAAAAAGCCTGCGGCGCTGGAGGCGCCTGGTCCTGGGGACCTCTTTCCTGTACTCTTTCTCTCAGGATAGGAAGATGGGGCCGGGGAATTCTTTTTGGTTTTCTGGTTTTGTTTTACTCTGGTTTTGGTCGGTTTTCTCATTTTCCTATTTTTCCTGTTTTTTCCTTTTTCCTTTTTTTGCCTTTTTTTGCCTTTTCTTTCCTGTCATCCTCCCAGCCAAAAGCCGCCTTCGACCCTTTTGATTTGATGTAGCAAAGAGTGTGTGTCCAGATTATCTGAAACTGACACTGAAGAAGGTAAGGGTGGAAACCGGTTTCGTTTTTCAGAGGGTTGGAAGGCTGCGCTGTGCTGCCGCGGGGCTCCCGCTCCGGGAGTAGGAGGGTGGGGGAGTGATTATGTATGCAGCAGCTAATTCTTCCATCAAAACTTCTTGTCAGCGATGTCAGGAGTATTTTTTCCCCTTTTTATAAAAACACTTGATGTTTCAGGAAGTGTTAATCCCTGAAGATTGGGGGGGGGGTTGAGAGAGGGGGTAGGGAAGCGATGGGTGGGGGTACTAATGTTTCTTGAGCCTGGAGAAGCACCCTTTGGAGCCTTTTGCTTTTCCTCTTTGGAATTGGGGTTTGCTGTAGAGTTGAGGGCAGGGAGAAGGTTTCTATAGGCATGAGAGAAAGAGACTCTCACACTCTGTACTGCATTAGATGGGGGCTACGGTGGCCATGTGAGCTAGGTAACAGGAAAGTTTGCTTTCCTCTATGATTTCAAGGGTCTTTAACACAGGTGGGAGGGTGGCAAACCACAGATAACTCTGCAAACGGACTGTCAGAAGACACAGGGAGAAAGAGGGGAGTACTAGAATGCAGATTGGGGGGGCACTGATTGCTACTTTCTGCCCAATTTTTCTTGATCTAATAATAATATCCAGTACTCAGACCTGCCCTTTTTTGGGAAAGCAGATGACAATTTCTTCAAGGGGAGAGATTCAGTTCATTTCTTCATCCAGTGACTCTCTACAAACAAATTCACACTTTGGGGCACAGAGGTGGATGGAATTTTAAGAACTTTTTTTTTTTTTTATGCTTACATGTAGTTAGAACCAGGAAGTCTCATGAACCATCCAACCTAGACCATGTGCAGATCCCTGGGGAAAAAAAAAAAAAGAAATACAAATGCAACCTAGTGAACAGTGAGAGCAAGCTGTGGACTATAAATGTTTCCAGTTTTGTCTTTTTAAAAATATTGTTGAAATGTAGGCTCTGGGTTCTGCCTCCAGTAGACTTCACCACTCACAGGGGCCACTCAGAGCCATCCAAAGGACTGAAAGCCTAGACCAGCGAGAGAGTTAGGACTGTGCTTCCGCCCCACCCCCACTCCTACCCCTTTTAGAGCTAGCGTGTGTGAGAGAAGATATTAAAGAGGTATCTGTTGTTTAGCAATTTTGCTAAGTCTGTCTTCATTACTTTGCTGCTGTGCATTTGCTAATTCGGAGGCCCGGCCATTGACAAGCTTGCTCCATACACCTGCAAGCAATTTGCCGGCTCCGGTACCGGAGAATTGCAGAGATGGCAGCTCGCACCTATTTGATTTTTTTTTTTTCCTTTTCTCAATGCACAGCAAATTTGGCTTTCAGTGCGTTATCTCTTTTGTTAATGCAAAAAGATTCCCTGGGCGAAAAAATTGCTCATAATTACCAGAGAGATGGGGAAACTGCATTAGAATAAATAAACCTGAAATTACTGTAATTATGTTGTGTTTGATGGGCCCGGCTTGTAATCAAGAAGAGAATACAGTGAAATGATGCTGACCCTCTTGGGTTTGCAGCTGTACGCGCACTTTGGGGTCTTTTTTTGCAGAAAAGAGTCATTTTGATAATCATTAAGCTGTGTGTAACCTATTTCAGAAGTGTTTTAAAATGAGGTTCACATTTTTTGAACAAGGGAAAAAAAATCCCAAAATTGCATTTTGCCATTACAGACTCATACATAAGGAAAGGTTGTGTTTTCTGTGTGACAATTGTTAAGACATAATATTCGAAATCAGTATTTAATCATTATAATGAGGTATTGTTTAAATATAACCACCTTTAGATTATTCATAGTTTAATTAATATACTCATTATGAAAATCTTTGAATCAGATATTTGATGAACTACTTGTCAGTAACAAGGCAGCATTAATTAGGCCTATATTGAGATTAACATTTTTAAAAAGTACAACCGCTTATAATTATAATAGAGCCCTAACTAAACACCGCCTTCCTTGAGCTAAAACTAATAATTTCTCTATTTGAACTGTTAGCAAGAGATTATTAAATTAGTATAAGCTAATATCTCAAAGTATTAAAATCGGCTTGACCAAACAGATTTTGTTTGTGGCTTGAGAGTTTGGGGACTAGCTGTCCTCTGATGGACCGAGTGAGTTGAATGAGAAAAGTCTCCCGCCTAGAGAAGTCACCTTTCCCGGGGAAACTGCATCTAGGCCTAGCTGGATTCAAGCTTCAGCACTTACTCCTGGGCCTAGCCTGAGAAGTTGCCCCCCTCAGTTTCAACCCGGGTCTATCCAGTGCCATGTTAGTTTGATCTTACTCCTGAGCGCCACTTGGTTCTGATGCCGCCGCCGCCGGCGGAGGAAAAGTCCCAATTTCAGTCCCAGAATGGGCATCGAAGTTCCCCAGCTTCATTCAGCCTTACCTCCTGGTCTTCTCCCATTAAACGGCTCCCCCTCCAGCCCCGCCACTTCCTCCTCCCCTTCCCAAAGGGCGTCGGAAGAGCTCCGCGCATCTGATCTTTCACCAGCACCAATTGAAAAATGGGTGCTTGTCACAACACAGATCACTGCCTTCCAGGCTCTGCTCCCCACCGCGCACCGGAAAGGACCCCCCAAAGGCGGAGGGCCAGCCCCCTTGGGCAGCGGGTGGGTGCCAGGGAAGCAGGGATCGCGCAAAACTGGCCGTTGGGGCCCACTGGGGCTGGGCTCGGGCTGAGACTGGGCTGGGGCTGGCTTGGGGCTCAGACCATCAGAACTCAGCCTGGTTCTACCTTCTTGGAGTCACTGCTCTTTTGAAGCAAATAACCCCAGCGCTCTTACCAGAGGGAGGTGATCTCAGAATGGACTGGTACCTGAAACTCAGGGCTGGGGTGGGAGCGATGTGAGTAGCTATGGTCAGCTCTCACCTAAATCCACTGTGATTTGGCATTTCCAGCTGGTGAGTATGTAGAAAGAAGTCCCTAGGCATTAGGCAGGAATGGGTCTTTTTTGCTGTGGAAGGGTCTGGGTGGCTCTCTGGGACATGTCCTGTCCCCAAAGACCTCAGTGATTGATTGGGGCGGTGGCTTGGAAGATGCATGCTTCCTGCCCCTGCCAAGATGCTATCCTGTGCCTGAGGTCAAGCGAAATCTGGCAGGTCAGATGCGCGCTGAGGCTGAGCAGGGTGCCTGTTTCCAGGGTTCTTCAGAAGTCACAGGACACCAGGAAAGAAACTCCTGGTCTCTCAAGCCCGCTGCCCTTGGGTTTTCTTTTCCTCTCTTGGTAGCCTTTCCGTTTCTGAGCCCTTGAGGTAGGGCTCTGTCCTAAAACACCTGCTCCTGAGCAGAATTCACCAGCCCTCTCTAGGCGTGCCTTATCTCCTACCTAGGCAAGGATCCGAGGCCCGCCTGAGAGGGGAGAGGTAAGGGGAACAGGCCTTTGGGGCACCCCCACAGACCTTAGGATGATACTTTGGTGGAATATTAAGAGTCCGCAATCTATCCCTAGTAAGTAGATATGCCTATGGTAATGTACCAAAGGTGGAGGGGGGCACCTCCTTTCCCTCCACACATCACAGGATGCGATGGCTCTTTCATGAAATCATAATTTTACTGTCTCAAAGAAACTTTATAACTTATTTACAAAGTTTCCCTCCCCCCAAGATACAAAGCAATAAGTTAACATTCTCAATATAAAACTAAACTTTGACATAGAGAACACAAAACACGGTTGAATTTCAATCGATCACATTTTCCAAATTTCACAAGTAAAATGTCAAGATTCTTATTTCACAAAGCATCGGGTTTACAGCCACACACAATGGAACGGAAAGAGGCTAAGCTTGTGCAACATGTTTACAGAACAACAATAATAATTATTAATAATAATAACAATAATAATATGTACAGCAATTAGATCCTGCACCAGAGACTGTGCGTTCAGGGTGACGACTTGTGTTCTGTGGTCGAGCCGCTGGGGGTTGTTTAAAGCTGTTTATGTCTTACTTCAAAGAGACCTGGAATTGGGGGGCTTTCACAGGACTGATTTTCTCTCCAAGGACCATTGGTCCTCTCTCTTGCTGCCCAGAGGATGATTTTTCTTCTTGGCTGGGTGTTCTTGTCCGTTCCTGCCAAAATCCTGATGGCTTCACTTCTCTTTCCTTTGTTACTTTGTTCTTTCTTTTGTTGTTTGTTATTAAAAATAACAAACATGGGGCATGTAAAATGTAAACCACGCTGCTCCCACCACTCCGTTCCAGCAAAGCACAAAAGTTACTCTGTACCTTAAAAAACACTATCCCCCTCCTTGTTCTCTTTTCTGGTGTATTCAAGGTAAATAGTATGTTTGGACAGTGCCCACTCCATGCCCCAGAGAACCTGGAATTGGCCAACACTCAGCGTCAGATAAAGTCTGTTTTTCAATAAATTAACCCCCCTCCCTCTGATTTTCCCCGTTTCCCAAACAAGCTACACAGGTGGTCAAGCAGGGCCCGGAAGAAGACCATAAAGGAAAAAGCGGTCCAGGATTCGCTGATGGGCTGCCGGCAGACCGGTGTAGCTCAGACCTGGTGACTTTTTGGAGAGGCCGCAGAGTGAGGACAGCGGACACACGAGGACCTTGACTCGGCGCACAGACAGTGCAAAAAGGAGACAAAGACAGACAGAACCGAAAAAAAAAGAGAGCATTTTCCCCTCCTACGCATTTTTTTCCCGATAGTCTCACAAAGCTGAGAGTCAGGTCGGGTCCAGCCGGTTGTCTTGTGGCTCGGTCTCCAGTGGCTGTGCCTGCTTTGAGGCCACTCTGCTGTCACGGCGTGGCCCAATCCAGGTTTGGGCAGAGAGTTGGAAACTCGCTGGACCAGACCTCTAGGGACCCCAAGGAGGCGGCAAACCCTCTGTTCCTTTTTCTTTCCTTTTTTTTCCCCCCTTCCTCACCTCGGGGTCCTTCTTCTCCCGGCCCAGGGCACGAGAAAGGGTGGATGGACCTGGAGGCGAGAGGGGCCGGGCCATGGGAGACGGGAAGGAGGCGGGTGAGTGCGAACTGATAACCTCACATGAGTTGAGGCTGCTGCATAGCTTCTTGGTGCGCTGAAGGATACCAGGATGTGTAGCTGGGGACGTAGGAGCCTGCGCTGCTGCCGGAGCCCTTCCCAGAGGAGGAGTTCGGATTCCAGCCGGGTGGCACCGGTGGGGAGCCGGCAGACAAGGCCCTGCCATTCGCCAGCGCGCTGCCCTCCAGAGCTGCCCCGCCTTGCTTCATCAGCTTCTTGAACTTGGAGCGTTTGTTCTGGAACCATATCTTGACCTGCAAGATCGGGCGACAACGTGACTGGACTGTGACCACCGAGCCTACCCAGGCCTGGGGAGGAGAAAAGGGACTGGTGGAAGAGAATACCCGCCCTCCTGGCTCTGCCGAGGCTGGCAGCTCCAGGCTAGAGGGGCAGAGACCACCATCCCCACCCCCAGTCCCCATGAGAGCCAAAGGCTAGAAAACTGATTACCCAATCCCGCCGCTGCTGATGGCCCTTAGTGCGGTTCTCAAATACGGGGATGGGGGTGGGGTAAGGAGAGCAGGGGAGACCCAGGCCTTGGCTTGCAAGTGGGTCAGTGCCAACCCGGCTGCTGTTTATAGAAGACCTCTTGCATGCAAAACAATGCAATATCAATATCAATAAAGAAAATTTAAAACCTAAATAGGGTTTTAATAGAATGGGGGGTTATCCATTTACAGTTAGACCAACTTCCTTTTGCCTGAACTTTCTGCCTTTGGATGAGTTTAAGAACTTGTGGATGAAGCCACGGAGGGTTTGTGAAACTTTTCTTTAGACTCAATCCAACTTTTCCCGCGCCCCCCCCCCCCCCGTTAGGTGTGTTCGCTTTTTTCAGCTCCAATCCAAATCTAGAGACAGACTTTGGAAACCGGCGTCAATCCGGTTTGAACGCCTACGAAATGCCCACAGTGTTAGAGAAAAGCAGGAAGAAAAAAAAATCTCAAAAAAATATATATTTGTTCTCTCTCTCTCCAGGATCTGGGACTTGGGAGGGGAAAGGGCAGAGGGAAGGATCCTCCTCTGCCACCTCGCGAGAAGGAGGAGGTGGAGGGAGATTGAGGCTTAGGCCCAGGATCCTAGTGATTAGCCACACACTTTAAAGGCAAAGGAGGATTAAATTCCCCTTCTATTGTTCCAGTTGTTCCGGCGCGTGTGACCTCAGAATCTCCAAACAAAACCAGTGGAGAAATCCTTCCTGCTCCCAGATCAGAAGTCCAGGGACCGAAGAGCAGGCGGCCTGCAGGTCAGAGTAGGGTCCGAGCTAGGGCAAGCAGCATGTGGGAGGAAGGGGAGACGCTGAAAGTCAGAGGTGGACACACATACACGCGCGCACGCGCGCGCACATGCACAAGCACACGCACACGCACAGTGACACCTCGAACCAGAGGCCCAGTGAACAAGAAATTTCAAGCCTGGGGCTCAAGCCCAGCGCGGGAAGCCTGTTTGGCGGAGAGACAGCGGCCAGGTACCTGAGTCTGTGTGAGTCCCAAGGAGGCCGCGAGCTCCGCCCTCTCAGGGAGAGCTAGGTACTGAGTTTGTTGGAACCTCCGGTTCAAAGCCTGCAACTGCAAACTGGAATAAATTGTCCTGGGTTTGCGGATCTTTTTCCCTTTGCCATTAAAGCGCACTTCACCGCCTTCCACCACCGTGCTCTTCTCGGAGTCCGCCCCTGGAGGGACAACAGAAGCAGATACCCGTGTTAATTCTGGACTGCCTTTAATGCGGAGGGACGAGAGTGAGTGTTTATGGGCGGGTTGGTAGAGGCAGGGTCCGGAAAAGAACGTTCCAGAAACCCTGAAAGACTGCAAAGGGTTGCTCAAGGTCCGAGCGCAGGTCCCTGTCTGCTGTAGACAGAACTGGGCCGTACTCAAGAGCGCAGCTATTGCCTTTGCAGGGAAAGTTTGCTATTTTTGCAGGCGGTAGTTGAGGTTTAATTACCCTTAATTGCATACATTGTTTATAGCGCTACGCAATAAATAATTACCGAGACTAATACGTGCACATGTGGGTTTCTGTTTTCCAGCAGGGCATTGTGTGCTTGGCGCACCGAGCGGCCCAGAGGCCCAGCCAGTGTCAAGAGACGCGCTCGGATTTATCCTTTGCTGGACAGTTGTAAATTGAATTGACTTATGATTTTTTTTTTCGTTTCAGTGACAAGGATCCATAGATTGATATCCGAAACCTCTACTACTTCCGCGCTTTCCCCACCCCCACCCACCTCTCTCTATCCCACTCTCGTCTTCTCTTTCCTCCTCCCCTTCTCCCCCTCTCTCCTAGTCTCCTTCCCTTCTCTCCTTGTCCCTGGCAAGCGCACGTACCTGGGTCCTCCAGGCGGCTCTGGGCGAGGCTGGCGCTGCCGGGGTAGGACTGCACGGAACTGATGTAGGGGCTGGACGCGTGGCTGCTGACCGAGTTGACGTAGGGGTAGCCCAGCGGTCGGGAGAAGGACGAGGCCGAACTGTAGGCACTGTCGGGCTGCGAATGGCCCGCCGAGTGTAAACAGTGCATGGAGTAGTGCCCGTGGGACATGGGAGAAGGAGACATTTGCTGGTTGGGCGGCCCAAACTCCATAAACACCGCCTTGCCCGACACGGGGCTGTTGAGACTTTCTGGCATGGTGGTCATGGTCATCTCTTCTCGCGGGGGTCTGGGTGTGGGTCTTTCTCTCCTCTGCTTCCCTTTTGGGGGTCTCTATGTTTCTCAGGACAGGAAGGAACCCAATTTAAGCGGAACAGGGGTTTTCACTTTCCATTCATAAGAAAATGGAGTTTGTCTCTTTGAAAAGTCTAAGCATGATGCTGCCGAGCTCCCCAAACTCGGTTCAAAGCTTTGACTCAGCCAAGGTCATAAATATTCATGAGCTGGTGGAGCTGATTGGTCGGCTCTCTTGCATAATCACCGGGGATTGGTCCGAGAAGCTCCGGCTCGGCTGGACTAGAGCAGGCGATGCCGCCCGGCCTGGGGAGAGTCGGGTCCACTCGTCCCGGCCCGGGCTCCTCTGCAACGGAGCGCGCGGAGCGTGAAGCACAATGGGCTGCGGCGTCCGCGCTGGGACCTTGGAGGCCCGCGACTCCAGCCTCCCGCCTCCCTCGCGCGCTTCCCGCCCCAGAAACCAACCAGCAGCCCCCTGCCGTCGCCCTCCCCCTTGCTGTCCCCACCCTTCGCCCGCCCCCAACTCCTGGGACCCCGGACCACTTCTTCTCGCAGTCACCCAGTCCGGTGCGGAGCGCCGCTCCAATCTGGCCGCGGTCTCTCTGGATCGCGGGGTCGCGCACTGGGAGACAACCCAGGTAGCCAGCAGCCAGAGGTTCCGAGTGTCCTGTGCCTAGCTCAGCACGCTCCAGGCCGCGCCTCCCAGGCTGGGGTCCTCTCGGCCACATCCCGGGGATCGGGGTTTGGGGGCTCTCCGGCCCAACTCACTCACTCGGCCGCCGCCCCGCCGCTGCCACAGCTCCCAGGGGCGTGCTCGCATCTCTCCAGGCCCAGTTGGCCACTCCAGCTCCAGGCTGCACCGGTCTGATCAAAGCAGTGCGCGTGGAGAGCCAGGAACCCGCGCTTCTCCTCCCAGGAAAGGCGGCCGCA
>CABHPQ010135572.1:0-10000 GCA_902168405.1 Peromyscus aztecus
TATATATATATATATATATATATATATATATATATATATATTCATGATTCTTGCATCAAATTCTCATGAAGATAAAGCAGTATTTTCTTAATATTTATATTAGACAATTGAAAGTGACTATCCAATCATAGATTTCTCTAGCCAAAAATCCTGTACCATATTATGCCAAAGTATGAAACAACTTACTGAGCAAAAGTGAGGAATTTAGGTGTGCTAAATCAAGCACACAGATGTTGTCTTTTCCTCTCTATATTGATCCTAATTAAACAAGCAAATTTTTGCTCATGATTTTCATTCATTCATCAAATTACAGAACAAAATTATTTATAAAACTTACTAACATATTATAGAATCTACAGTATCTCATTATTCAAGGACATTTTACTTAGAATAAGAATTCCAATTTCTAATAATAATATCATATGAAACCTGAGATGGTGGTACACACCTTTAATCTCAGTACTGTAGCTAGAGTTTTCCTGTCTGGCCCACAGTCAGGACAAATCTCTGTCACCCGCCAGTCCCACAGCTGCTCAGACCCAACCAAGTAAACACAGAGACTTATATTGTTTAAACACTTTGGCCTAATGGCTCTGGCTTCTAGCTATCTATTTCTTACATCTTAAATTAATCCATTTCTATAAATCTATACCTTGCCACATGGCTCGTGGCTTACCAGCATCTTCCATGCTGCTTGTCATGGCGGCGGCTGGCAGTCTCTCCCTCTGACTTCCTGTTCTCTCAGTTCTCCTCTCTGTTAGTCCCACGTATACTTCCTACCTGGCCACTGGCCAAACAGTGTTTTATTTTTTGACCAATCAGAGAAATTTGACATACAGACCATCCCACAGCACAGTACTTAGAAGGCAAAGGTAAGGGAATCTCCATGAATTCAAACCTAACATTTCTACAGAATGAGTTCCAGGCAAGTCAGGGATATATAACAAGACATTTTCTTAAAACAAACAAAACAAATAATAATTATCATAAAAACATGGAAATGAATTATATTTGTTGAATTTTGTTTCTTTTTTTTTTGCCAAAATTTGCTTTCACTTGCTCTGAGGCAAATATTCATTCTACTAACTACTTCTATACCATAACTTAGAGTTATTCATCTTTGGACTGATAAAATGGTTTCATGAATCCAAACCAATAGTTTATATATATTCCTATTAAATAACTTCATGAATTACCTTCACAAGAATGAGTGAAATTTTTTCTCTCATATTTGACATATAATTCAAGTCTTTATAAACTTTTAAAAAATAATTGATATCTCCTCTCTCAGGGACCATACCATCTCCTCATACAGTTCACTTTTTAATGAAATCCTAAGAGACAATTGTATTAATTTTATTTTGAACATAATTTACACAAAACTGTATAATGTATATAAACATATGCAAATGTATTTACACATCAAGTTAAAATAACATAAATATAAATGATATATTCAATTTGATTGATGTAAATATTCCATGACATTACTTAAATCACATAATGAATGGTAAATCATTTAAAAATTTATTTTTACATTAAGTAAATGAACTTAAATGAAATAACTTAATGTGCATTTTATAGAGTTCATTTACATTACATTATTATGCAACATTTTGTGACACTGAAAAGATAATTCTAATTAAGTTAAATTGTAAAATCCATTTGAGCCATTTTAAAGTTTTTGGATATCATATTAAATTGCTAAGCAATTTAAAGTTCACTAATCTAATTTGCCTAGGAAAATCAACTTGATAAATTAATCTATAACTAGCATAATTCAATTAAAGAAGAAGCAGGTTATGAGTTTTTATATAATAAAGTTAATTAAAGTTCATGTAGTAAAAAGCTCCATCAGCACTAATATTGAATTTATTAGTAAAAATTATAGTCAAACTGTTAAATTTTCTATTTTTCAGTGGCATGGTTAAATTTTCCACATGTAATGTCATTCCAAAAATCATTTTGACTTTGAACCTAAAGGAACTCAGGATAAACCTAGTTTATTTTTGGTTTACTAACTTCAACACTATTTACTTAATTTAGCTTTGTCTCTATCAAACTGAGAATATGCATTGTATGGGTCTATAAATTTAATGTGGAAACATACTTTTATTTGCATGAAATTAATATATTCTGTCAGCATTCCAGGTCTCTATCATTATTCAATGTTATATTATTATTAATTCATCTTCAGCATATAAGAGATTAAAAACAGCTATGTCCTTGATCATTCCATTGACTAATGAAATTTCATTTTTTTTACTTTGTATCTTGCCTTCAAGATGTTTTTCTTGTATTTAAATATGACTCTTCCTATTATATTGAGTTAAAAATTATATTTTACAATGCCTAAAGGAAAAACTCTAAAACTATCTCAATCTGTAAATGTGGATCTAATTTAATTCTGTTTTTTTCAGATGTTAATCAAAATTTTTTTCTGCTCAAAGGGCATCTATTATAGAATAAATATTTCAGAAAAGAGTTTCTAAATAATAATTTGTTTTTGATATTCATGTAAATAATAATAAAATTGTGTCATCTTATTCATGAATAGTTTCACCAGACCAGGCACTTGGATTCACTATCTAGTCCTTTAAAATTTATTGTGGTTTTGTCCAGAAATAAAAACACATACAACTTGAATTAATGAAAAGTACAGTCTTTCTGTCCCAACCATGAAGTCATGATTCCCCACAACATAGAAAGATTATATTTTAAGGGGACTTTTTAAAGGTAGCAAGCATATTGAATTTATTTAATCACCCCTAACAAGCACTATTAAATATACTTTTCACATGACAAGTGATATTGACGTAGTACTTACAGGAAATTTACCAAACATTGCATCCATTTATCAAATGTAAAATGTTTCATTTAATATTTATTTACCAAGACACATGTTTTCATAATTTAAAACAGTTTTCTTTAAATTAAAAATGAAGATAGAATGAAGTAATAAATATGCTTGTAATGTAACATAAAACCTGAAACACAAGGAACAATAAAAAGTTCTGAAGAATGGCATGTTCTGGAGAATAAAGGACAATGATCACAAAGACGGTCAACATGCAAAAAATAGTGGAAATGAGCCAGAGACACATCCAAACAGAGGTGATAATTCATACGGTGACAAAAGTTACCAAGATTGAGTGTATAAACTTTTTCTGTAATGCAAATTATTGATAGAACTTGATTTTTATAGATACAGATTCTATTATACAAACTGCACACAGGTTGGGTAGATTTTATGGCAATTGAAACAAGCTAGGATCTTCTGGGAAGAAGGAATCTTAATCAGATGCCTCCAGTGGATTGGCCTGTGGACAAGTCTGCAAGCATTTTCTTGGTCGATGATTGATGTGGAAGGACCCAGTTCATTTCGGGTGGTTCTAACAATGGGCTAGTGATCCTGGGCACTATAAGAAAGCAGCCTGAGTAAGCACGGAGAGCAAGCCAGTAAACAGCACCCTTCCATGGTCTCTGCATCATCTCTCACCTCCATGTTCCAGCCTTGTTTAATTTCCTGTCCTGACTGTAGTATGAAAAATTATAATGTGGGAAAATGAATGAAATAAACTCTTTTCTCCCCAAGTTGCTGTTGATCATGGTGTTTTATAACAGTAATTAGAAACCATAAGGGAACATATTATAAATTATTATATAAGTATATAAAATTTGTAAAGATCAACAACTGAATTTGCCACAAGTAGAACCAAGATTTAATGGGTGTCTAATTAAGAATCTTCTGGCAATAATTTTTAAATATGCCAACAATGTCATTACTAATTTTAAGATCCAATATGAGAGCAACTGTCATGCCAAGAATAGTTTACTAGGTGCATAATTATATGTAATCATACTTAAAAATAAATAATTTTGAGAATGCAAGTTTCAAAACTTTTCCCATTTTTGATGTCACTGCTTTAGTAACAATAGCTTAGTGAGTGTGGATTTCTTTTTAATTGTTAAATAAAATCAACATAACAACACATATTGATAGGTAAACTTAATTTTATTGTTGTATCTTCAATTGTTGGCATATGCATATTGCAAAACAGGAGTTCTTGTTATAAAATAGAGCACGGGTAATTTAATGTAAAATATTAAGATACAAAATAAGATAGATTTGCAGACTTCTTTATCTCTTAATAAGTATACTAATTATCTATATTGTGTCAACATAACATTTATGCATGGAAGATTAAAGAGCAAACATTGGACTTCAAGTATTTGGAGTGTTTGATTAATTTTCCTAAGCAATAATATGAAGAATAAAATGTCATGCACCTGAGACCTAACAATGTGATTGAAGTAATGAGAAACTCCTATTGGCTCAGACCTAACAAGAAGTGATCTCTTCAGAAGCATTATGAGTTTATTCTCTCCAAATTAATATGAAAGCATTATGCTAAGTGAGTGAGCACAGAAAGACAAATACTGTCTTCTCATTCAGATATTATAAAGCGCTTCATCAGGATAACTCAATAGGCTAGACAGACAGAAGAATAGGTGGGTAGATGATAGAATGTACACTGCATTGAGGACTAAACGTAAGGCTACTGTTAGCTGTGTTCCCTGGAGTTTTAGTACATAAATATTAAGAACTTGGTTTTGACAATGACATGGTGTATAACATTATGTTATCATATACTAATTCCTGTGAAGGGATTATCACACTATAGCCCATACATGTTAAGTATACAATTTAATTATTAACAAAACCACTTCAAAATAATAAAGTTTATTTGAGGGAAATACAGATATCTGTACAGAAAATACATAAATCATTTGAAGGCCTGAAATGAATTCTAATGCACCACAGTATAAAATGAGTGTATTAAACAACTGATATGGCAATAAAGCTAAGAATTGATAGGGAATGTGAGTTGTAACAGAGGTAATACATATCAAGGCAAAAATAACAAATGAAAAATTATAGATATGAAGGAAGTAATTCAAATGATAGGATATGTATAAAATGATAAGCCATTAAAAGAAGTGATGAAAAGAAAATAGCAGCTAAAGATCTTAAATATTCTAAAAATACTAAGGGTAAAAATATAGTATTGGTAATGAAAAAATCAGTCAGATTATGAGCATCAGAAACTACAGAAGATGGCTAGTTGAGGCTACACAGTCATTGTTGCTAAGATACTTAGCTGGGGTCACCCTTGAGATTCCTGGGAGATTCTCTTGAGCCAGGTTGTTATATGTTTGTTTGTTTTATTTTTTGAGACAAGGTTTCTTGGTGTAGTCCTGGCTGTCCTGGAACTCCCTCTGTAGTCCTCGAAGTCACAGAGATCCACCTGCCTCTGCCTCCTGGTTGCTGGGAATAAAGGCCTGTGCCACCACCAACAACAACTTGTGCCAGGTTTTTACCTGCCCCCACTTTTTAGTAGTCTCTTTCAGGGTAACAGTGGGGACAGGGACTGTCTCCAAAATCTTTTAGTGCCTTTTGGGACCCTACTCCTCACAGTGGGTGGCCTTTGCCCAGCCTTAATACATGAGGAGGTGCTTAGTCTTACTGCAACTTGATATGTCATGCTTTGTGAACACTCTTGGGAGACGAGCCCTTTCATAAATAGAAAGGGAGGAGGAGTGCATTGGGGGGTAGGAACAGTGGGGTTGAGGGTGGGGGAAGGGCCTGGGAAGAGGGAAGGGAAGGGAAACTGTGGTGTGATGTAAAATAAATGAATTTATTTAAAAAAAAGAAAAGATGCTACAGAAGACATAAACTTCATAAGATATCTAAACTAAATCACTGAGATAAAGAAAATATAGTTAATAAGAAGGTCATCAGCAAAGAACAGTTCACATAAACTAACATTTTATAAAAGACAGGGAAAGACAGAAAATATATTGCATAAAACAATGGTTAAAAATGCCAGCATCATGCATATTCCCCAGCTGACAGGGCAGAGTCCATGAGCTCCCACCAGCTTGGGCCAGCTGTCTCTGTGGTTATTGTTCTTTTTAATAAGCGACACTGTTACCATGAGAGAAAGGTTCCGAGACAGAACCCAGTATCAGAGCTTTTAATATTAGGAGGAGGGAGGGGACAGAAGAAAGCACAGCCAGGTCTGTTGGAAAGACACTGGAAAGACATGTGAAGAAGAGGAAGAGATGAGGGAGGAGGAAAGAGCAGAAGAGAAAGGAGGAGTCTGTGACCTGCTTTTTAAGGATGCCCCTGCACATGTGCATATAGGCTTATGGAGCTACACCATGCATGCACAGATTGCATGATTAGGCAGCGCATGGATTACATAGGACATAAGGCCCCTGCTTGGCTACTGAACTGTGCATATGCGGTCATATAGCTGGAGGAGTGGCTGGGAATTCCAGCAGTTTTCCCATCATGATCTTGACCTCACTTGCTCCTGTGATCCCCTCCTCGCTCTTTTCAAGTGAAGTCAAAGAGCTCAGCCCAGTGCTTGCCTGTGGACCACTGCATCTGCTTCCATCAGTTAGCGGTGCAGGGTCTATGATGACAATTAAAATAGTCAGTGATCTGATTATTGGGGAAGGTAAGTTCAAGCACAAGGGGAGGGTGTTGATCCTGCCCCAACTTAGTATGTGGAAGATTGTTGACTCCCCAAGGGAGGCCTTACCCTCTCTGCAGAGTGGATGGTGGTGGGATCCGGGGAGGCATGGGGGTGGGAGAAGGGAAGGGAGAGAGAACTGGGATTGGTATGAAAAATGAAAAAAAAAAACTTTTTAAAAATAAATAAATTATTTAAAAAAGAGCAACATCAGAATAAATTCAGTAAAATCCACTCATAATAAATACCAAAAAATAAAATCTAGAAAAACAAGATATAATATAATCATTTAAAACTGATGATTATGGCCAAACAAAAAATAGGTCTTGCTAGAAAAAATAGGTCATCAGATAACACATGTCTACCAGAAATATGAGCTCTTTTTTGCTTTGCATACCTTTTTCGAAAATGCACTAGAAGTTGATATTTTTTGTCAATTTCTTATGCTGTTCAGTCGAGGGGATCCTGATTAAGTTTATTAACTTTTTTTTTTCCAGGACAAGGTTTCTCTGTAGTTTTGGTGCCTGTCCTGGATCTCGCTCTGTAGACCAAGTTGGCTTCGAACTCACAGAGATCTGCCTGGCTCTGCCTCCTGAGTGGTGGGAGTAAAGGTGTACATCACTGCTGCCCAGCTAGTTTATTAACATTTTTAATTATGAGAAATAGTTCATTTCCTCTTGCAGAGATGACATATGAAAAATGGAAAGGTTAAAATTATTGTGCTGTAAATTATAATATGAAGCCCACATTCTTCTGACAAAAAGCCTTATTGAGATTGAAGAAGAAACAGTAGCTAGGAGGCAACTGAAGATAAGGAGCAACCAAATCTACCTGAACCTTTGCCAAGGGCAGATTTGGGAGCAGGAAAAGGGAAGGGAGAGGGAACTGTGATTGCTATGTAAAATGAAAAAAAAAACTTTTTAAAAATAAACAAATTAACCGGCAGTGGTGGCGCACGCCATTAATCCCAGCACTCAGGAGGCAGAGGCAGGTGGATCTCTGTGAGTTCGAGGCCAGCCTGGTCTCCAAAGCGAGTTCCAGGAAAGGCACAAAGCTACACAGAGAAACCCTGTCTCGAAAAACCGAAAAAAAAAATAAACAAATTATAAAAAAGCAACATCACAATAAATTCAGTAAAATCCACTCATAATAAACACCAAGCATTTATGTGAGGACAGAAACAACAGTGGCATTGTTACTTTAAAACATGTTCAGTGTAACATGATAAAGAGCTACAGGGAAAAGGTTTATAAATAATGAATGCTAACATTTAGGAATTTCATGCAAAGGTAAAATCTTTTTTTACCTTTGCAATGCAGTTAACTAGTTTGACGATGCTCTAGATAGCATGTTAGTGATGACAGTGTGTGCATTAGACACATTCAAGGTCTTGAATGAATAGAGTCAATTCCTTCCAAATTCAGTTTCCTACAAAAGGCATAAAATAAGAATGTGATGAATTGAGCATGGAAACAAAGGGCTATATCTCATGAGCTAGTGCCTCATTCTGATTTATTAATGCTGACCACTGGCCTCTCTTCTCTCTCACAGACTTTCATGACGAGCCAAGTTTTCAGTATTCTTGAACACATTTGTGTCAACAAATTTCTTTAGTTTTGTGGTTTCCCATTAATGTAATATTTCTTACATTCTCTGCCTTCCTTCATGAAACTGAAGTCGAATTCTAGGTTTTAACTGTTTGTTTTTTCTATATTTAGCATAATTTACTAGATCTATAATGAATATACAAGTGTATTTAACCCATTTGAATATCTGAGAGGTTGTCATAAACAAAAAGAGATCAGGGTTTCTTTTGTTTTTAATGGCACAACGTTGAAACTCTGTAAAGAATAATGATGGATTGAAATGGGCTGAAATGTGTAGAAAATACTAAGGTTATTGTAATTAGATATTATTTCATGAGTCCTTGTTTTTTTGTGGAAAGAGTCAGGGTATGAAGATACACATTAATTAAAAGTCAAAATCATAGACTTAATGATTATAAAATCAAACTTACTCTAAAACCATGCTTGCCAGACATCTACAATGTCATTCCATATTTTCTGAGAACGAGAGTGTCAATTTTCAATCCATTTGTTGCACTATGTTTTACATTCTCACAAAGTTAGTTAGGGCCTAATATCTGAAATTATCTATGATAACATATTCCTTACTTCCAACTGAATTCTCATTTTTTTCTTTTATAAGATTGCTTTAATGATTTTATTTGTGATATTGAATTTTGACCTTTTTAAATATCCCATTCTATATATCTCATATATGTTCTTCATTGTTTTTTATTTATTTAATATTTTTATTTTATAATTAGCTTAATTTCACATAGCAGCCACAGATTCCCCGTCCTCCCTCCTCCCACCCCCAGCCATCCCCCCAAATCCACCCCCCATTCCCACTTCCTCCAACGCAAGGTCTCCCCTGAGGAGTCAGCCCAGCCTGGTAGACTCAGTCAAGGCAGGTCCAGTCTCCACCTCCCTATACCAAGGCTGAGCAAAGTGTCCCAGCATAGGCCCCAGGCTCCAAAAAGTCAGCCCATGTACCAAGGACAGGTCCCGGCTCCACTGTCTGGGGGCCTCCCAAACAGTTCAATCTAATCAACTATCTCACTTATCTAGAGGGCCTAGTCCAGTTCAATGGGGGCTCCTCAGCCATTGGTTCACAGTTCATGTGTTCAATATAGTACTTGAAGTTCTAGCCAGAGCAATAAGACAACATAAGGAGATCAAGGGGATACAAATTGGAAAGGAAGAAGTCAAGCTTTCACTATTTGCAGATGACATGATAGTATACATAAGTGACTCCAAAGATTCAACCAAAGATCTCAAACAGCTTATAAACACCTTCAGCAATGTAGGAGGATACAAGATTAACTCAAAAATAATCAGTAGCCCTCCTATATACAAATGACAAATTGGCTGAGAAAGAAATCAGAGATACATCACCCTTTACAATAGCCACAAATGATATAAAATACGTTGGGGTAACTCTAACTAAACAAGTGAAGGATCTGTATGACAAGAATTTTAAGTCCCTGAAGAAAGAAATTGAGGAAGATGTCAGAAAATGGAAAGATATCCCATGCTCATGGATAGGTAGGATTAGCATAGTAAAAATGGCAATCTTACCAAAAGCAATCTACAGATTCAATGCAATCCCCATCAAAATACCAACACAATTCTTCACAGACCTGGAAAGAATAATACTCAACTTCATATGGAAAAACAAAAAACCAGGATAGCCAAAAGAATCCTGTACAATAAAACAACCTCTGGAGGCATCACGATCCCTGACTTCAAGCTCTACTATAGAGCTACAGTAATAAAAACAGCTTAGTACTGGCATAAAAACAGACATGTGGACCAATGGAACCAAACTGAAGACCCTGACATTAATCTGCATACCTATGAACATATGATTTTCAACAAAGAAACCAAAACTGT
>CABHPQ010135572.1:11296-27686 GCA_902168405.1 Peromyscus aztecus
GAAGGAAGGAAGGAAGGAAGGAAGGAAGGAAGAAAGAAAGAAAGAAAAAGAAAGAAAGAAAGAAAGAAAGAAAGAAAGAAAGAAAGAAAGAAAGAAAGAAAGAAAGAAAGAAAGAAAGAAAGAAAGAAAGAAAGAAGAAAGAGGAAGGGGAAAAATAAAGACATAAGACATGAAGTTGACAGATGGATATTTTAGGGAGAGGATACAAAAGTAGATGGAGGCAGGAGGGGAAGGATTTGACACTATCTTATATCATTGTATATATGTATAACATTCTCAAGAAGAAAAACACCCACTACTTTAAAAAGAATTCTGTTTCCAGAATGTCATCAATGTGATACTCCAAACTGAGATTTTGAATCAGTTCTTTACTTCTCTAAGTTTTAGTTGTTAATATAGAAAATAAACAATGAGAATAGTTTTTGTGTGTCTGGGAGCTGAATCTACTGTCAGTGCATGATAGTCAAAGCTCTATGCATACTACACACAGACTAGTAATGATATAGAAACAAATATTGTTACAGCTTGATAAGATGATACACATTAACCTCAATGTCTCCACTTGCACTAAGAATTCATGATATGTTATCATCATGCTAATAAATCAGAAAATAAGATTTACCAAGACTATGTGATTTAAGAAAGATTAAATTCAGACACTGAAAGATACAGACTAGATCCTGAGGTTTCAGCTTTTCAGAGCAATAAAAACTTTCTACAAAACTGTCATCTTTTCAAGAAAAAACTGCAACACTTAAATTCCACATTCATGCCAATGAATATGTAAACAACGCATTCCCCATGGTCCAGTTCAGCAGCCTTATGGGGAGCACTAGTTGGAATGAGTGGATCATCACTCTCATTTGCTCTCCAATCTCACCTACCTCAACACTCAATCTACTACAGTCTTTTGTAGTTGGCAAACAAACAACAACAAAAACCCTTTCTTCCTATTTGCCTATTATCCAGCCTAGAAATACCTACACAGATATTTTGTATATTTCATACTTTCACTGTGCATGTCTAATTTCACCATCTGGTTTAGATTCATGCCATATCATCAGCATAAAATCATTAACATAGCAATCATAGTCCATGGCCCAAATCAAGTTTTCCCATGTTTGAAATGTTCACATAAGAGATACATTTTGATAACCTGAGCCCTAGAAACCAATTCCTAGAAACTGATTCCTTTGAGAAATACCTTGCTGATAGTAGATTGGCCCATTAAAAGAGACAGTCATCAGAAAAAAAGTCATCTTCCAGAACAAGGCTTGTCTACCTATGTAGATTCCCTACTTAGTTTTTTTCATAGAAGTTGTAAAGTTCCTATAGGAAAGATGAAAATGGATTAAGAAATTCTCCTCAATTTTGGCAAATGATGTAAATATGTTTATTTCCCCCTTTTCTCTCTGTATATCATATCATTTCTCTTAATGCAAGTAAATATGTGAATCCAGAGCCAGACTTTATTCAATGGTCTCTTAAAACCATCTGAGATATTTTGCAGAAAACAAAAGTATCTTCTATAAATTTTTATATCTCTGAATTACCTCTCATATTCTCTATAGCTCTTTATTTCTAAATTCTTCTCTTTATTTTAACTAGCTAACTCAATTCTTTGCCTTTTAAAAAATCACTGCAATCAGGAATATGCTCATAATTCCATTTATATCCTTATTGTCAATAGTGACTCATATGTTACCAAATTGTATAAAGAGTTTTAGTCCTGTCTGTTTTCAGTCATGAGCCTCAGGAGTAATCATTCCTTTTCTGTGATATGACTTCTCTTGATGATCAGTATATAGTATTGACCTGGCTTTCCCCTACCTTGGGCTCATCTTTAATTAGTTTCTGAATTATTTTCTTCTCCACAACTAGTAGATGGTATAAGTTCTCAAACGAAGCCATCATGACACTTCTTGCTATGATTCTATTTAATCTATACAAGTTTCATGACTTCGTATGTTTCCTATAGATTTGCCATTTCATTGTTACACTTTGACACAGGGAACAATAGTAAACGATGTTCAATGTAAAGTGAGATAAGAGCTTGAATAACAAGAAGCAGAAAACCACTGTTTCAGCCTCCTTATTTCTAAATTTATTTTAGAAATTTAGAAATTTGGCCTCTTTATTTCTGAAGGTGGTTGAATCAGTGATTCTCTGATTCCTGCTAAGGAAAGCATGCTCAATGCTATCACAGACAGATTTAGCACACTCACAGCAATTATAGCCCTTGATGAGGAGGATTGCTTTTCCTTTTGACAAGCTCATAACGACTTTAGGTTGCAAAGCACCACCTCTTCAAAGTCCACGTTGGCACATACATTCAGATTTTGGTGCTTTTCTATCCTTCATGGTATAAAGGTAAGCAACTCTATTACCAGACATTCAAGACAGCCTCATTTTGACACACTCTGTGTCATAGGAAATTTGATGACTGAGTATCAAATGCTGAACAAGGCAGAATGACTTTAAGCACTGTACACAGAGGGCTGATACAACTTTCTTGAGATATCATCCATGCTGGAGTAAGTTTCTGGTTGATGCAGCTGCCTTTGAGTAAGCTATATTCTTCTAAATGATCAGTTATTATATTGGTTAGCTAAATACATTATGATATACATCTTTGGCTTTCAATGTGACATTTCTATTCAGGACCACAGCACTTTAGGGTCAAGTCCATCCTCCGAACTATTCTCTTACATTCCCCATTATTTCCCTACTTCTGATTTTCTCCTTCATTTCTGTAAGGATCTTGCTTTAAGGTCAATTCTATACATTTTTAATGATTGTCCTTCAAACGTGAGAGAGAAAACATTTTACATTTGTATCTGGTTTTCTTTGCTTAATATGATGTTCTCAAGTTCATTCCATTTACCTGTAAATGACAATATCTTTATGACTCAATAACATTCCATTGTGTGTATATACCCTATTTTCCTTGTCCACTTATCACTGGAAAGGTGCCTCGTACATGAGGCATGTCTCAGCTAATATGAACACTGTCACAATAATTAGGTAACTTCTTGCATACTTCTTTTCCTTCCAATATATAACAAAGAGTATCTCTGGGAATTTTTCCTCTGCCTATGGTCTTCCTATTACTTATGAAGAAGGCTTCCCATGCATTCCATACTATGTTGACAATATAGGAACAGCACATAAAAGCACTTGAGAGAAAATATTTCAATGAACAAATTCATTTACATAACGAAATCATAGGGGTATTGAAAAGAAGTCCAAGTGCCTTGTAAATTATATTAAATATAGCACTGACATTTCAATTTTTATGGACTTGAAATTTAAAGCAAAAAAAAATAATTATGTAGTAAGATGCCACTTGCTGTGTATTATCCAAATTGCTTATTCTAAATACCTACTGCATTTATTTTTCACAGTGAGGAAGGCAAACATGGAATAGCTTAACAACTTGAGACTCTATGTGCTTCAAGCTATTCACACTCCTTGTTCTAATAATGTACTTGGCAGCCTGGGACACTTGCCTACATGTACTGTGCACAAAACCCCATCTCCGATCAATGCACTGTGCAACAATTTAATGTCAAAGGACTAGCACCTGCACGAAGTTACATTAACACCTCACCCTAAACAATGGAATAATCTTTTCTCTTTCATTTAATGAACCATTAAACTTAGACACAGTCTGTTCAACTGTGCTCTGGTTATGTCTGAGTAGGAAAGTAGGAAGGTATAATTTGCCTGAACTAGTTTGGGGTGTGTTTTCAATAAGAAACTATGTCCTCAAAGTAAACTTTTTAGGGAGAATTTACTATTTATTATTTCATGCCTAATTACAATTGGGTGTGCATGTGGTTAAAATCAGATGCATTTTGAGAATGGAAATGTGCACTAGAGAAATGATTAGGTAACCTAAATTCTTTTAATCAAAATAGAGAACCACATGAACTGCAATCCTAGTAAACAAACCCAAACATTCCACTGAACCCCATTAAAAAAAAACTTCATATAATAATTGGGATCATTAAGTATTTCATTCATGTACCTCACTGTCAAACTTGACAGTACATTTCTTTCTAATCTGTACAATCACTTTGCCCTGAATAAATTGCTACTTTGAAATCTTCAGGAACCTTTAATATTTTTAATAAGAGATGAAGAATATGGAAATACATGGTCCAAACCTTCACCACTGGTAGCAATAGTACATGACAATGAAAGGTGGATATTCTTCATGCCACCAATAGTTTCACTTGCTTATTTTAATACTCCTGATAGCTCATGGTTATTTTTCATATTAGGAGATGAATTGTCAAAGTGTTCAATCCCTTTAAAATACACATGTATTATATGAATGGCAACGGGGTCTGTTTCAAATGATACTCTAATTATAAAAAACTATAAAGTGGAGTTTAGGATTTCACATAGCCAAAGTAGCTTCCAATGTTTAACCTTGTTTTCACCTAATTCATCTTCTATTTCTTTCTTTCTTTTTTTTTCTTTTTTGGTCAGATGTATTGGGGCAGACAAAAATGAAGGCCATTATAGATATGTGAAAATACCCCACCTCTAAATTCACCTTACCGTTGGGTATTAAATGAAGACATCAATAGTTCTCTTTAAATAGAGTCATACCACTGTTTGTAATTCACCTATCCTTAGGAGCCTAGGCACTATAATCCAATTCTAGTACCAAATATCCACTCCTTATGCTAGATCCCCCATGGATGGAATCTGACTTTTTGGCCTGTGTAAATCGTTATATCTCACCTGGCAATCAAATGAGAAGTCAAAGACAATTTGAATTCTCTTTTTCAGTCTAATATTTAATATTTTGCCGAGTAACCTAAAATATTTGAAACACATGCCTTCCATTTCCATGACATTTTTTCTAACTGAAGCTTCTCCTCTTGTTGTCGAGGTTACGGAGAGCCTGTGACTACCTCCTTGCTTCTAGCTTCACTCCAGCCATTCGTGAGCATTGCTAAACAACAGTATTCACAACAGAGACGCTTTTATTCCACACCGTCTCCATCAGCTCATAAAGAATGTGTGAACAAAATGCAGAATCCACCCTGAGAACCAGCTATCTTAATCTGGGGGTGCGGGGCGGTAATTTTGACACCAACTGTTCTTAACTAAGAAATGTCCAGCCTAATCTGTTCTTATAAGTGTGCTAATAACTATCTAAAAGCCACTTAACTTCAGTATCCTTTTTCACTAATTATTGCAATATTACTCTAAACTAAACCTCTATAAATTAATAAAATTATCCATTCATATTTAAATTTTCATAGATTTTTGTTTTTCTTAATATTCTAAATCATGAATTTCTTGAATAATTTTAGAATTTGGCTGAAAGATCCAATACAACATTAATGTCTTAAAATTTTGCTTTTGAATGTTTTTAGAAAAATTAATACTTAGTTTTTTTTTCTAAGTGAATTTGAATATATGGTGACTCTGACAAAATATCAAATTAACACAAAATATTTTCTACATGGTTTTCATATTAAACTGAAGAAAATTTTACACTGTTAACAGAAACATTAAGAGGAAAGGGAAACCAAATATTGGCAAATTGTCATTTCTATAAATTATGTCTGTCTACACCTAACTGGAGGTAAACGTACCAAGTCCAACATGCCATAATCATAGTAAACAAGGCTTGCAAACTTATACTGAAATTTATTTCCTAAATTGTTTCAGTTTCCAGCAACATACAGCATAGATTTTCAGACTTACTACAGAAAAAATATAATTTTATGAGTAAATTCCCAAGAAATATTAATAAAAGATCTCATTATGAAAATATATCTGACAAACATATCATGCAGATATTGGGATAAAATGATTTTTAAGGTTTATTTCTTTATGCATATATATATTAGTTTATAAACACGTGTGTGTTTGTGTGTGTGTGTGTGTGTGTGTGTTGTCTGCATGTATGTCTACACACTTGAAGAGGGCACTGGATCCCATTACAGAGGGTTATGAGCCACCATGTAGAAGCTGAGGATCAAGTTCAGGACCTTTGAAAGAGCAGCCAGTCCTTTTAACTGCTAAATCTCTCCAGTACCATGAAGAGTTTTTAATAGGAAGCAAAGACTTTTAAAGTTGGACTATAGGATATGTCACTAGGTGACTCCCAGTGGCAGTGGAGAAAATTTCAGGAACTTTTGTTGATATCAATTTCTGGATATTATAGTGAAAGATTGGATCACATTTTCTCAGTATATTTGATAATATTCATTAAAATATTATATAGTTTATGTGTCTCACAAAAATATGGGAAATTACTTGTACATTAATAAAATGAATATCTTAACTTGTTAAGAACAAGGACTTTGTCTTCTGATGCCATTTTCACAAGGAAGCCTCATCCACATGACCTGAAGTATAGTAAAGTATAAATGAAGATCTGTTTGAATTTAGAATTAATAATTACTTGAAAATACAAATAACATCCACATAATTGACATCACAGAGTATATAACTAACTATAATAAGCAGTCAACATAGATGGGTTATTTTAATTGATGTCAGAATAGAATACATTATTCTGTACATCTTTGGTTGTGTTACTTTCATATGCACACCATTATCATAACTTTACTTTCTAGATTACATTACTCATTTTATGTCATTCATTCTGTCAAGCAGAAATGGATATCTTTCCCCTACCATATCCTTCAGAAACCATTATTGCTTTCCTACTATTTCCTATAAATCTTCATTTTTGCAAGATATATGGAAAATTTGAAATTCTTTGAATAGGGTTATAAAACCATGTGCACAATATTTGAGGTGGTTTCTCCTCTGTTCTTCTGAGTCTATGATTACTAGAGACACAAATTAATGCTAAAAGCAAGCAAACAAACGAAAACAGGTAAACAAGAAAAACTTTTCACCTTCAGCCACTGTGATAGTCCACCTGTATAAATATCACAAATAATTAATAAAAGCATTCTGAAAAATAATTAAAACCTAGTACAATATCTATGAATTATTATTAATTAAATCTATACATTTCTATTGCAGATTGAATGTGAAGTGTTCCCCACTTGGTGGCCAGTTTGTTCTGGTATTAGGAAGGCTATGGAAGCTGTAGTTAGTAGGCAAGCATAGCTAGATGATATCAGTTTCAGGGAGGATGCCTTGTGTTATAACTTGGTGCTGCCCCAAGGAAAGTTCTCTTGGCTCCTCCTTGTCAAACTGTAGAAAGCAGAACCACCAATTCTTATTACTAGCTGTTATGCTCTCTACTCTTCTCATCAAACCATGAGCCTAAATAAACATCTCTGTTAAGGTATTTTGTTACATATTTTCAGTGACAAGAGACATGAAGAAACCAATACAGAAAACTGGGACCAAGAAGTGGGTCATGCTCAGAAAGACTTCATCTAGCAACTTATTGGAACAGATACAGACTTCCACAGCCAAACATTAGGAATAGTTCAGGGAGTCCTGAGGAGAGGAAGGAAGGATCAGAGAAACCAGAGGGATGAGGGACACCACAAAAACATAGCCCACAGAATCAATGGAGCAGAACTCAAGGGGGCTCACAGAGTAGCATTTATTGTAGCATAGTATGTCATGTTTGGTTGATGTCCCTGGGAAGCCTGCTCTTTTCTGAGGGTAGACGGAGGGGGCTTGCATCAGGGAGGAAGGAGTAACTGCAGTCTAGATGTAATATATGAAAGAAGAATTGTTTTAAAAAAGTAAATCATGGTCGTTTTGTAAGTAATATGATGATGTGTGAGGTTATAGAACGAGTTTGAGAGAACCAACAGTTTGCAACTTGGGTCTAGAGAACCCTTAGAACCTCGTAACCGCAGTTTGTTTGGCATCTAGTAGGAGGGATGGCAAAAGGTATGTAGAGAGAAATAAAGACAGTGAAGACCATGTTCATGAAGTTTCAGAGGGGAGTAAAGACCTTATCCAGAATTGGAGTACGGATCACTTAAGTTAAATTATAGCAACACATCTTTCTATGATCTGTTTGCATTCTAATACCCTGAGTAAGGCTAAATTAAAAGGTGATAGATCACATTGTTTAGTGGAAAAAATGTGCAGATAACCTAAAGTCTGGGCTTCATTTCCTTAGTGCTCCGTGCTCTTAGATTAAAGGTGAAAGAATGGATTGTGGAGTGGTATGATGTAAAAAAAAGAGGGCGGCGGTAGTTTGGGTAGATAAATTATTTTGAGGCTGCACATAAAGTATTGACACAGAGGTCATTGTTACTTTTGCATAATTAAATAGAACCCTAGCATTGAGCTGAGATAATATGAAATATGCCTTGAAGGCAATTTCTCATAATCAAAGGCTCTGAGAAACAAAAAGCTAAATTTGTTTGAAAGAAGACTACCCAACAGAACTACTCAATTGTTTCAAGGCTTCATTGTAAAAAAATTTGACAATGGGGAGTGATTTAACTGGGTCATTAACCATAATTCATTGAGTCTACTGAAGCTGTGGCCCAGATAATCTTGACCTTGCAGTATTACTTGGCATCATCCATTGCTGTTAGTTTTGCAGGTATATATGTTTAAAGGTCATGAATATTTATACCAAGGTCCAGCAATACCTGAAGCTAGGTAGTATATAACAGGGTTGGATAACCTAAATGGAGCTCCTGTGTTGGCTGTTCATGAAACTGTGAAGATAATACCAAGATGAAGTAGTTGTCAAGAAACTAGGACATCTGCTAAAGAACACTGAAGGGCTTAAGTGGAGCTGACTCAAGGGAGCATGCCTGAATGCTGCAGGCAGGAGACCTAAGGAACAGGTCTACATGAGAGCCTCCTTAGTTCCAATAGGAACACCTATGGCAGACATGGAGCTTCAGAGTTTGGTGGTGTCCTTGCAATATTTAATTCTTGATTTGGCCATACATTTCATGTTATTTTTCTCTCCTTTCCCTTTGATATGGGGATATCTATACTATGCCAATTCATTATAAACTAGAGGTAAGAGATTTGCCTTCTTGCTTTTTCTTTATTTGATAGTTATAGCTAAAAGATTGCCACGAGAGTAGGAAATGTGTGTGTGTGTGTGTGTGTGTGTGTGTGTGTGTGTGTGTGTGTGTGTGTATGTGTAGTTTAGGAGAAGTTATGCTACTTAGGGAGATAATGCTCCTCCCACAAATCATAGACTGTCTAACAGGAACCCAATGTCAAGCATGGAAAACATCCCACCCAGTTGATAATGGTGATAAGGGTAAAAGGTATCTCCAAAACAATATAAGATATTGCTATTGTCCTTGGTTGCCTCCCAGAACTTGAAGTTAATTAAGTCCCTATTTCTGAAGATATCGTATACTTCAGAACCAGGACTTGAAGGAAATGAGCTGAGATTCACCTGGAAATCAACTCTCTGAGAGCTAGTTCTCACAGTATGTGAATGTTTGATGCAGGCTACCAAAGTAATAAAGGCAATCAATCAACCTACCCAGCCATAAAGTATATGAACCACAACAACTAGCCCAGTGAGGTAGTCCCAATGGGGCAATAGTGGCACATTTTCTTGGGAGTAACCAACAGTTGTGAAAGGGAACATTAGGAGCTCTCAATAGGCAGAAATTTATGCTTGGTACTATAAACCTCACCCACTACCCATGGCTGGTAAGGCCATAGATATCCAAATATTTCTTAGCATTAAAAAATACAACTGTACTAAGATAACTAAAGGAAAAAAAACACAGCTTTCATTGAAATCTAGAAATTTAGGATAAATGATAGAATAAAAGCTTCTAAAAATTTGGAAGTATCTACTCCGACATAATAGCTATTCATATTATATTAATAAACTTCTATTCCCTTTTCTCAATACTAAAGTGGAATTATAAATAAACAATTTTGAACATCATAGATATGAAATCCACACTCTAGCAAACCTTAACATACACAGGATAGATTTCATTTGATGTTTCTCCAAAGCCCCACCCTCAGATAAATGCCACGGTTAAACCTGTCTTCTAATGTTTCTAAAACTCCAAAGGAGTTTTCTTGATTTGGCCTGACTCACAGTTCCCTGGCTGCAAGCAATCCTCACCCTGAGGCATTTGTCAAAATCAATCAGCAGAAAGAGTGTACAATTGCAGCTGCTCAAAAGTATAGCAGCCTGGGCAAACAAGAGAACAAAAATCATGAAAGGAAAGAAGTCCTCAGAAGGCTTTTAACACCTTAACCTCCTTCAGGTATCCCAGCAAATCATGGATGTTAAAAAATGATTTGCATGATCATGAAAATGCAAAACTACACCTTGTTCTCTGTATTTCAATTTGAGGGTTGGTACAAAGAGAAAGGAAGGCTGACAAAGAGTTTATATGGATTGGCAACATACATTGATCCCTTAAAGTATACTGTAAAATTGACTTAACTGATAATGGATATTGAGGAAAATCTCAAGTATTAATTGATTGCTAAAATTGAAAGTTGGAAGCTGCACCCACTAATTCTCACCACCATGACTGCATAAACATAACTATGCAACAGACATGCCAAAGTGGGTTGGGAAAAGACCATGAGTCCTTACCATACACAAAGAACAACAGGCATTTAAGGGATGGTAAGGGTGGCAGAAATGGTCTTCCTCCAGGAAGTACAATTGGATATACAGTACCAAACGGTCAGCCCTGAAAACGTATATGCACAAGTAGTATTAACAGACTAAGTTAAATTTAGGAATATAATAATAATTAATGAAAAAAGAGGCCATGAATTTGAAAATGAGTGAGGGTGGTTATATGGAGGAAAGGGATGGAGGAATTGATGTAATTATCTTATGCTCTCAAAAATAAAAGAAATAATTTTTAAAAATTTTAAATAAATTATTATTTTTTTAAATCACCCAGTGTTTTAACTGCTGTTGAATAAACTAGATTACCCTTACTTAGGAATTTAGAGTACATGTGTTTGATTGTGTTTTTAAATGACATGTTTCTATATACATATATTTATTGAGAAAAATAATTTTGGCTCATTTCCTTGAATAAAATAAGTATTAGATACCATATGGTGTTCATACAATGATGTGACCATGTCCTTGTTATGAGCTCTTTCTCTTCACTCTGCAAGTCTCATTGAGCTACAGATTGGTCCTCAATGGAACTGTGAGTCTTGTGTACCATAAGGTAGTTGGCTGTTCCTGACACCATTCTAAACCTGGACGATCTCTGCACATTTTCCTGTTGTCAGGAAAGCCCTTTTCTTGGCTATAACAATAATCTTTCTTGATAGTGCATCCAGGATTTGTCAGTTTTCTTTCTCATTCTGCTTATAAATATGTCTTAATTTTTATTAAAACTACCTGTTAGGAACTTGTAGTTTACCTATAAAAATCAAAACACTGAATACAAAAGAAAAAAATGAGAGAAAATAAATGTTGTTTAAGCCAAATCATTGTGGGCAAATGATTAACTATGATGATTAGTAATGACTGTTTTTCAAAGTCCCTAGTTTATAACAACCTAATCAATAACTGACCTTTTCGATATCTTTTTGTCTATGCTTTATTTAAATTAACTGGAGAAATCATTTTTTTAAAAAAGTTAAAAGCGAATTCTTCCACATGAAACACTTGATATGGTACTAGGATTTCCTCATAAAAAAACATAAATACTTTTATAGACAAAATATAAAGAAAATAATCCCTTTTTACTTTGACTTTTTACATTTGTTTTTTTTACATTTTTAACTTTTCTTCTTACAGGTATAAAATAAAGTGAATCAAATTAAATGTAAATATCAAAGATGCTACTCAAAATTTTCCTGAACCATTTTTAGAAACTGAATTCATATATACCTTATGTTTAAAAAAAAGTTACAAGCCTAGTTAAAGAACCCTGGGGAATGACATAACTATATTTCAGAACTTTTGTGCAGCTAACATATTTTGAGTATTCAAATATTGATATTATCAAGATTAACTCCATGTGGCTGCCAGTCCCCATCCCTATCCATGAGCTGCTGCTTTGCAAAGTGTGATTTTGCTTGTTGAGAGAGACTGAACACTAATGCAGTCCTAACCACTCCTGATGAGATAGTGATGGATATGCCACATTTAAGACAATGGTAAATAGCTGCAGCTTCTGACTTCTGGGAGAAACTTCCAGGTGCTTTATAAGAACTCACAATAAAGTAATATTAATCGAACTTCCAGACAAAGCAGTGCAAATACACGATTTTCTTCAGGCTTAAAAGCAAAGAGTTTGGGGGCTGGAGAGTTGGCTCAACAGTTAAGAGCACAAATTGCTCTTAACCTGAGGGCCAAAGTCTGAGTCTCACATCAGGCAGCTTATATCCAATTGTAACTCTAGACCCAGATGACCTAGCACCTAGGCCTTTGTGGATGCCTGCACTCACATGCACATGCACAGACAGACACATGTGCACTGGATTAAAAATGGAATGAATATTTTAAAAGGCAAGCACTTTCATGGGGTTAGTTTTATGTCTGAGCCAAATACAGAAAGCAAACTAACAAAACACATAGAAAGTCTAAGAAAGATTTGATAAAAAATGTTTAATTGTGCCTCTAAATAAGTCAGGGAGAGTTAGACATGCCAACACAGACCTGGACTCTCAAGATTCCAAAGAGGATGACAAGTTTGAGGCCAGTCTAGGAGACATGCAAGACCTTATTTAAAACCAAGGAAAGGAATAAGAGAAGTGGAGAGGAGAGGAAGGATGGGAGGGGCAGAGGGGGGAGACTTATTTAAATAAAAGTCAATCATTTTTTGTGACATTTTCATACATTAGACTTTATTATTATTATTTGAAAGAACTTTTTAGTAATCTTTCATTTATTTATCAAGTGAGATGTGTGAAAGAATTAAAGAACGTAAAATACTAAAGTATTGTAATTACTTCCATGATTACTTCACTGAACAGAAACAAGCAATATTAAAACACTTGAGAATAAATTTCCACTTGAAATGCATCTTATAATATAATAGAATGATATTACTCTTATTTCTTCTACCTTAAGAATATATTGATATCTTGTCATTATTATATAACTTTATATTAGTTTTTACAATGTTTCCTTGTATGGATACACAGAAATAATCAAATGTTAATGTTTTTAACTACTAAGGATTTCTGTTTTCACAACTATATACTCAAATATGTTAAGCATCATTCTTAGACATATTTAAATATTGTTTTCATCTTAAAATTTTACTAGAAAGGCGAGTATGCTCAGACTCTTTAGCTTTGTGCTATCATTCAAATGTAAAATACTCTGTCCTACAGAGTCAATGTGCTGAACATTACCTTATCCTAAGGAGGTGGAACTACATTGAGAAGTGACAGAATCTATAGGTTGGGGACCTGTTAGAGGAAGTAAACAACTGGTGGTGTACTGTCAAGGTTTTACCTGGTCCCTTCTTACTTCTCTGCTTCCTATCCACCATGAAGTAAGTAGCCAGTGCTATACACTAGCCCTGGAAGGATCCTATACCTCACCAAAGGCATAGAACAAACAGAGGACAAAGGACTCACCCTTTGAAACTATAAGGACTATATGGAAAAGTAAACGTTTCTTCTCCTGATCCTAAATATGTTAGAATGATATAAGCTATAGCTGACACTGTGAAGAAGGGAAACTAAAATGTTCATATATTTGAGAGTGGTGAAGAAATGCACAATGTTCACTCTACCTATAATGTTTTAGTTAAAATACAGGGCCAATCAGTGTTTCAGAACATGGAAACTTTTCTATAATAAGTTAATCTAAAATTATACAGACTCATGTCTACAAACTGTTACAAGCCTCCAGCACCATCTTTTAGAAATTTACTCTTATATGAGGAAAGAAGGTGGGAAACAGCATGTGCTGAAAATAGACTCAGCAGCATGAAACTAACTTATCTGTGTTTTCTTCCTTTTGCCTGATATAAAAACAGTTCTTTGAATCCTGGCTGAAATGATTATTTCTAATATTTATTAAGCAGTTTTCAGTTAGTTTTTCATTCATCTCAAAAACTGTAAAAGTTGTTCAATTATAATTTTCTCAAAAATGGATCTTTTTTAAGATCCCCCTTTTATTTCTATTCTTATTTAATTTTATTGAAATTTGATTCTAGTAATTGATATTACTATCAATGAAAGTGTTTTCTACTAATTTCTATCATGATATAGTATTTAGAGTACTTGACTTTCAAACTGAAATATAAATGCAATTATTCACAGTTTAATCATAATTGTTTCTTTAATTTTATGAGTTTGGGTATTTCGATTCAATGTATATCTATACCATGTCCATACCCAGTGCCTATGGAGTCTAGAAGAGGCCATCAGTTCCTCTGGAACTGGAGCTACAGATGATTGTGAGCCAACAGGTGCATGCTAGTATTCCAACCTGGGTCCTTGGAAGAACAGACAGTGCTCTTAACTGCTGAGCCATTCCTTTAGCCCTTACATTTGTAAACAATATTTTTATATGTGAATATATTGATGTCCCCTACAATATTTTAATAACTTACCCTTTAGCAAATTTATTTAAAATGTAAGTTTTATCTTATGGATGGAAACATTTTTTTTCTTTAAGCCCCAAGCAAACTTCAAAGCAAATAATATTTTGAAATGGTTTAGCACTTCTAAGGATAAGCTTGTTAAAACCCTAACAAATAGCCATCCCACATTTTCTGATTCTGTGACACGGAGTTCATCCTGAAATGTGTATAGCTTATCGTTTCCAATTGAACATAGCATTCCTTTATTGGGGACCATATGTTCAAGCTCTCAGATGTACATAGCTTGAACTTACATATTTCAAAGAGAACTGAAGAATATCACTTTATAATACTTTATAACTGTAATAAAACTTGAAACTTAAGCATCTACTTTTTAACAATTGAAGATCATTTTAGTAGAAGATTTAATTTCCAAAAGGCCAAACTGCTTAATTTTCATTATAAAGTTGACATATTTTGAAATTAAAAAAAGTAATAAGAAATTGTATTTAATTTCATTTTGAAGAATGTGTTTTAATAAGTGGTTATATTAATATTACATCAAGTATAAATTGTTGCATCATTTATTCATTTGATCCTTGCTATGTAAGTTCCTAAATACATGTGAACAAATTCATTTCAATTTTCAAAAGCTTGTGTCCCTTAAGTACAATAATAAAAATAGGTTACAGCTTATTGCATAATGCTATAAAGTAGTGCAAACTATAACATATGACATAAACATAATAAAAATAAAAAATAATTTCATATGCAATTATATGTAATTGAATAATAATACACATTAAATACTTTGTTATTAGGATACAATCACATATATGCCTAAAAATAGTAGATACATATTATTAGTAAAATTGGAAAATGACTTTGAAAAGAATTATATGGATAAAACATGAGTGAACTGTCACTGAAATAAATATCCATATATGTGACTCAGCTCTCTTACTGTGATGAATAACTGTGACAGCTGAAGAGGAGCATAGGTCTAGTTGGTGGACAGTATTAGTCCATGGTCACTGGTACCATTGTTTCTGGGCTTGTGGAGAGGTGAGGTGAGGTCTAACATCATGTTGAAAGGATGGAATACAGAAAGCTGCCCATTTTATGCAGGCAGAGAAGAGTAAAGAGACAGGAAGTGTATTTCATCATAACCCTAAAGGCACAGTTCCATGACTTGCTTCCTCCAACAAGGTCACACCTTCTAATTGTCCCAGCATTTCACAATGAGGTGATCAGCTGGCAACCCAGTCCTCAACACAGGATTTGACCATAACAGTAGTTAATAAAGAGGAGAAAATAAAGTTAGGAAATTAAATTAATATCCCCCAGTCAATGAGAGGCAAAAAAATGTGTTCAGGTAAATATACATGAAAAAATAAAAACTAAAGATGAAAAATAAGTAATACCCAAAAAGTATCCTTCATAATTCATTTATCTAAGACCGTGACAATTTCTGTACATAAAATATTTAACCTTTGAGCAGTTGGGCTTCATAGTGTTTCATGGTGGCATGAGGATCTGAGGTAAGTCTTTTTTATTCCTGACTCAGCTGGAGGTTATAAGAATAAGTTCATTTCTATGAAAACTAATGGAGATAAATGGTACACTTTTTGCAAAAAAAAATATTATAAAACATGATTTTGATTTTTAATCATCTTATAATTCCTTGAATCTATATTAAGTGTGTTGATTGATATCTCAATGTCTATGGTATAATCTTTCATTAGAAACTATTCATTACCTTGTCATGATTTCCTGTCACTCAAAGCAGTGATTCTGATGTTTCCTGTGTTTTTGCTCTGGTAGGGAGAGCATCAGAAATCATCTTGTCCTTTTCTAAGAATATTGGTATACTTTATCTCACATGTATTCTCCCTCCGTCTCTCTCTCTCTCTCTCTCTCTCTCTCTCTCTCTCTCTCTCTCTCTC
>CABHPQ010135572.1:27696-40881 GCA_902168405.1 Peromyscus aztecus
CTCTCTCTCTCTCTCTCTCTCTCTCTCTCTCTCTCTCTCTCTCTCTCACACACACACACACACACACACACACTAAATTCTAGGTTCTCTTCATCCCTGCCTATTTGCTGTTATTTTTACTATTTTTAGCTAGTCTTCTGCGTGTTGTTTGGTTCCTGTCTCTCATTTACAGATAGAGGCAGCAACAAGCACTTCTTGTGTCACTTAATGGACCTTAAGAAGAAGAGCATATGGTTTTCTCAAAGTCATGATCCCTGCTCTTCTCTCCAGCTGGGGGATTTTATTTACTGTCCAATGGAGTCTGTCCCTGATTTCCTCTGTATTTCACTAGTAAAAACTGATCATTTGATTTTCTTCTTGATGAATGTTGAAAATACTTTTAAAAAGTGTAGTGATACTTCCCATGGTATCTTCATTCACTAAGCACAGGCATACTGAAAGTTTGGAAGTTGCAATGCATTTGCCTCACCATCACCATCTAAAAATAAGCAGACTGGTGCAAGCTAGAACTTTTCCCAAAACATGCCAAACTCTTGGTAAATTAATTGTATCTGTGTTAGAGTTAAAACCTTTCCTTTCTATTTAGACAAAATGGGAGAAATGTTGTGGAATAATCATTTTGTACACTGTGAAGATGTGTCATTCTGATTGTTTTAATAGAAAGCTGAACAGCCAATAGATAGGCAAGGTTTTCAGGAACAGAGGACACTAGGATGAAGAAGCACCAGTCATGAGGAGACATGGAGGAGATGAGGTAGCAAGTCTTGAGCCACATGGCAATATGTAAATCAATAGAAATGGGTTGATTAAGTTCTAAGAGGTAGTTTAAAGAAAGCCCAAGATATCAGCCAAACTTTCAGAACTAATAATAAGTCTCCATGTAATTTTTTGTGAGTTGGTGGACCAAAGAAAAATCTGATTACAAAGAATTATTTGTTTAGTGTAAAATAGTATAATCCAAACCCTGTATTGTCAAGATGGTTATAACCATGTTGGCAGATGCTACCAAAAGTTCCCAATATTCATACTTCCTGATGTTCTTTCATTTTGTGGACTCTCCCTGTCCTCAATAGTGACTGTAGAAGGAACCTAAGAATGACTTCTCACCTTATGGATGTGGAAGATTGAGTGTGGTAGCATTGTGTTCCCCAAAATATTGTGTACCTTAATAAACTTACCCAGGATCAGAGCTATGAGAGCCATAGCAAAGGCTGGGGATTGGTAGCACACGCCTTTAAACCTAGCATTCCAGAGGCAGAAATCCATGTGTTCAAGGATATAGCCAAGTATGGTGACTCACGCCTTTAATCCCAGAAAGCAAGCCTTTAATCCCAGGGAGTGGTGGTAGAAAGCAGAAAGGTATATAAGGCGTGAGGACCAGAAACTAGAAGCATTTGGCTGGTTAAGCGTTCAGGCTTTCGAGCAGCAGTTCAGCTGAGAGCCATTCGGATATGAGGACACAGAAGCTTCCAGTCTGAGGAAACAAGACCAGCTGAGAAGTTCGCCAGGTGAGGTTAGCTGTGGCTTATTCTGGTTCTCTGATCTTCCAGTTCACCCCAATACCTGGCTCAAGTTTGATTTTATTAATAAGAACTTTTAAGATTCCTGCTACAATTGAGGGGAGATACTATTAAGGTATATGCCATGAAATTATATTCCATTGTAATATATTTTGCAAGGGGACTCTCTTCCTTACTAGCTTCAAAGAAGATACGGAATTGACCATTCATAGCACAAAGATTTTCTATAGGAAAATCTACAGATATCTAAAGATTGTCACAGAATCACATAAAGATTTTCTATAGTCAATAAACATGAATGAAGGTTTGTTCTTAGCAAGAACAGTTCTTTCCATCTTTTTGTAGTTTTTTTTGTTTGCTTTTTTGTTTTCATGTTAAAATATAAAGTAATGGGATTTATTATGCCATTTTCACACATATTTGTTCATATTTATCCTTCTGACCTGTACGTCTCTCCTGAAACCTATCTAGCATTTTGATTCCCAGATAGTTTCCCTTCAGCTTTCATGTCAACTATGTTTTATACCTTATCCTGCTTAAGATCTCCTCTTCCCACTTTATGCTTCTTTTTCTACCTTCATACTTTTCACATACTCATACACACATGTGCATATATACATTTAAATCTGGGTTCTACACATGAGAGAGAATGTGACATTTGTCATTCTACATCTGGCTTACTTCGTTTGATGAAGATTTCCATTTCTATTCACTTTTCTTCAAATTCTATAATTTCAGTTCTTGTTATAGCTGAATAAAATTTTATTGTGTATATATACCAAATTTTCTTTATCAGTTCACCCGTGGATGATGATGTAGGCTGGTTCAATTTCCTTGAATTGTGAATAGTGAAGAAATGAAGGTATATGTGAAAGTATTTCTGAGATAAGACATTGTTTGTGTGTATACCCAAAAAAATATAACTGGGTATTAAAGTTGTTCAACTTAAGTTTCTTGAAGAACTTTCTCACTGATTTTCTTAGTAGACCCATGAATGGTCTCAGTGAAGATTTGAATTATCCATGTCAAAAGCATGCCTTGTTTGACACTAAACAAAGGAAGTTTCAGGCTAATCTAGAGCTAGAATTATGTTCCATCAAACTTCATATAATATACTGATGACAGTACTTCATAATGTATAAAATTAATAACTGATATAAATAGCAAAGATTAGTATCTTATTTTCCAAGCTTTAATTTTTTGAAGATACAAAAAAAGTTAAAGAAAAGCTAGTATTCCTATCTTGTATTTACAAGTAATATTTACAGTGACTAAAAGTTGCTCTTAGACTTTCAAACAGTAACTAATGTGAATAGGAAAAGCAAATAGAAATGGTCTTGAGAAATGGAAGCATATGAAACTTGATTATGCTGAGATTAAATAAAAACAATTAATTACACCCTAATTGTCGTGCTAGAAACCTCATCCAATGACTGAGGGAACCAGATGCAGAGATGCAGATGGAGCTCCAAGAGTCCAATTGGTGAGAAAGAGGAGGGTTTGTATGAGCAAGAATTGTTGAGACCAAGGTTGGAGAAAGCACAGGGACAAATAGCCAAACGAATGGAAATGCATGAACTATGAACCAATGGCTGAGGGGACCCCAACTGGTTCAGGCCCTCTGGATAAGTGAGACAGTTGATTAGCTTGATCTGTTTGGGAGGCATTCAGGCAGTGGGACCAGGACCTGTCCTCAGTGCATATGCTGGCTTTTTGGAACCTGGGGCTTATACAGGGACACTTGGTTCAGCCTGGGAGGAGGGGACTGACCCTGCCTGGACTGAATCTACCAGGTTGAACTCAATCCTCAGGGGAGTCTTTGCCCTGGAGGAGATGGGAATGAGGGAGGGCGGGGAGGAAGGGGGGGGGGTGGCAGCAGGGGGGAGAACAAGGAAATTTGTGGCTGATATGTAAAATTAAATTATAAAATAAAATTAAAAAATAAATAAAAAACTAAAATTTATATTTATACAAGGAAAAAAGGAATAACAGAAAAAGAAGAGACTACAAGTAGTCAGATGATACAATGGTGACATAGTGAATCAGAAGAAAAATTTTAATTATAATTGAATTACATGTGTATTATGTCTTAACTAGACACATGAAGAATAAGTAATAAAGGAAAGAGTCAAATAAGGTGAGTACACAAATGTAATAGTTTTTAATGGAGTTATGAGAATGGAATTGAAATTAATATTTTTAGAGAAAAACCTAGGCTGGACACTATCAGTTTTTGTAAGAATTGTCCTAAGCATATCTATGCATCCAATGAAGATATAAACCAAAGGAAGTCTGTCTGTACAGGAAAATTGATTAGATTCAAAGAGAGTGTGAAAGAGAGACTTCAAATCTAGTTCAAGATATTCTTAATTATGTTATTCTTAATTTTATAAGTGAAAATGCACAAATGAAAAAGGAGAGTGATGAATTAACTTTAATCTTCCTTTGCTGTAGCACTCATGTCTTTGAAGACAATAAGCCTTCAAGAAGTATAGTATATTTAAAATGAGGAAAAAAGAGGGACATAGGCCAAAGGGTTTAACAAAAATTTTCCTAGTTTATATACACTTTTGCCCAGCATTTTCAATATGATTAGGTTTCGAGAAAGGGAAGATCACAACATGGAAAAAAATCACTTGACAATGCTAAATCCACACAATGCTAAATCCACACAAAACGCAAAAAAAAAAAAAAATTTTAAAAGGAAAATAGGAAAGTACAGGATTTTGAACTTTTATACTGTTGAATTTGTTTCAGATATTTGAGGGATGTTATTGAAGCTTTGACTCTTTATTTCAGACAGATTATTATGTTGAAACTAAAATTATGGAATAAAAATAGACCATAGCAGTTTTCATTAGCTTATGTGAACTATCTCTGTTTACAGGAAAGAAAACCAATTATCCCTGTCTGAGTTGAGAAAGACAACTCAACAATATATCTAGGATTATATTGTAGGAAGTGATGTTACTAGTCATTATCAAATTAGTTTTGAACTAGATTTGAAAATGGAACACAAAATGTAATGGTATATAACTACGCAAGTGTTTGCAGATTGCATAAAACATATACAGCTCTGAACTCTGAACAGACATGTATCAAGTTTTTCTCTTCCCTGCCAGCCAGCTCCCAAATCACAGCATGGAAACTTATTATTAATTATGAAAGCTCATCCAATATCTTAGGTTTGTTTTAACTAGCTCTTATCCCTTAAAATAACCCATATCTGTTACTCTGTACTGCCCATGCTGCTTTCCTGTTTCCTCCACGTCTGGCTGGCAACTTTATCTTCTTCTTCTCAGCATTCTCTCTGCTTCCAAAATCCTATTTAGCGATTGGCCGTTTAGCTTTTTTATTAAACCAATCAGAGTGACAAATCTCCACAGTGTACAAAAAGATTGTTCCATAACATCTCCCTCTTTTTGTCTAAATAAAAAGGAAAAAATTTAATTCTAATATAATACAGCTATAAACAATAAGAACAATAATTAGGCAAGCATTATATTTACAATGTCCAGTTCATTTGTATTTGGCATATTTGGAGAAAATACACCATTATTTATTCTATCTTGTTATTCCAAATCTCTGTACCTAATTTACCTTCTGTCATAAATAAGGAATACTATAACTATAACTATCTATTCTTTAGCTCTATCAAAGACCCTGGAAGGATATGTCCTGAGATCTATTACCTAAGAAAACAGGAAGTGTAGTGCAAACCACTTCTAAAACAACAGATATTTGGCTGCCTGGAAAGTCACCCAAGGTTCCTTTGCAATTTTGGGCCATCCATCTTCAGTCTACAGGCCTAGAATATCTGGCAGACATTTCTATGTAGCAGGAATTTTGAGGAACTGTCCTGCCTTGTTTTGACAAAATTCAACAGACACTTTCCTATGTGTCTTTTAGAACATCTGGCAGACATTTCTATGAGGGAGAAATTACTAAGGACTGTCCTGCTTTATCTTGGCAAAATTCAACACTATTTTCCTTTGTGACCTTCTTGTCTAGTTTGCATAGCATATTGTCAGCAGTCAAAACAAGAACAGATCCTTGCCCAAATAACTAGTGTTGCCACACTGAAAGCAAGCCCTGTATGGAGTTTCTTCAATGTCTATTATCTTCTCTGATGTAAAATGGTGCTGCCAGAAACAGACATGTCTCATTGTCATGAAAGGCCCTATATTAACAAAACATTTTAAGTGCCATCTTCTGTAGAACTTTGAAGTATTTGAAGACGATCTATCTGTCTAAAATATATCTTAGTTTGACCTTGAAAACATGCCTAACATGATTACAAGTTTGATTGTTATAGGTAACTAACTACTAATCTGTATTTATTTTTTATTTTCCTAAATAGTTTGCAATAATAACTTTCAAGGAATAGAAATTTATATTACATTGTTAAATGAGCTGCATAGGTATAATACTTTAAACAAGAGCAGAAACATATGTATAGTATGTTATAATAAAAATAACCTTAAATTTGTATCAATATCCAAAAATACATACCAATGTAAAATAATTGAAACAAGTGGTTGTTCAAACTTAGACTCAACAATCCACCCTTTTATCTCATCATTTTTTTCTCTTCCGAAAGAGATCCCTGGATCTAATTAATGTCCTTTTTTTGTTTTGTTTTGTTTTTGACCATGACTAATAACAACTTATAACCAAACCCTTAAATGATGATAAACATCTATAACACACTAAAAGACCAAAAAAAACCACCCACTCTATCTCTTGGGAATGTGAGTGTTGTGTTCTCTGGACTACTTCTTGTTGTCTGGGGATGCTGGAATCTTTGGGGGATGCTTAGAAAATTAAGAAAATGGTCAAGCTCTACCTAGAATAGTTGGTGAGGCTGGATCATCCTAGCCAGAAGCCTTGAGGTTGTCTGGATGCAGAACTTTGAGGAAACTGCAACATAGTATTCTGAGAGGCTAGATCACCTGGGCAACCCATTTTCATTAGTGTCTTGTCCCCTTGCCCTGAAAACACATAAACTTTCAAAGGTACAGTGTTTCTCACAAGCTATTGTTTGCTTATAAGCAGTCAAAAATTTTAACGTCAACACAACACCTTACAGTATCTACCCTCCCTGTTGTGGTGATATTTTATTTGTGCTGAAATGTAGTGATATTTTATTTGTGCTTTAATAAATAAAGCTTGCCTGGAGATCAGAGGAAATAGCAAGTCATTTTAAGTAAACAAAGAAGTTGGGCAATAGTAGCACATGTCCTTAATCCTATCACTTGGCAGGCAAGATCTCTGTGTGTTCAAGGCCATACTGAAAACATGTGGTGGCATGTGCCTTAAATTCCAAAACTAGTAAATCATGGAGATATGGAGGTCTGTACAGACAGACAGGAAGTAACAGAGCTGTGTAGGAAGAGGAAGTGATGTAGCTGAATGGAGAGTGCAACTCAGATGGCAGAACAGCAAGGCATATACATGTGGGTAGACAGGAAATAACGCATTTGGAAGCTGCCGAGTTGGTGAGGTAAGGTTGGCTGTGGCTTTCCCTATTTCTTTGATTTCTCTAAGGCTTTCACCCCTATATTTGGCTCTGTGTTTTTTTATATAATAAGACCATTTAGAAATTCATCTATGCCCTGTGTTACAATATTTTCCATACTTGTGTGACTTATTCTTTATTGTTATTAATTATTATTATTATTATTATTATTTTACTTATTTCTTTAAAGACTTTATTATTTTTAAATTATTTTTTGATAATCTATACCCTTTTTCTTTTTTTTTCTTAAGCATTTGCACGATGTTAAACACACTATAACCTGGTTTTTGTTTGTTTGTTTTTTTCTTCTGAAAATGCTTTACTGCATATCTGTAACTTTTTTTCTCTCTGCATGAGAAAACCCTAAAACACTGTGCACTTTAGATCATGGAGGACTGAAGGCTCAACCCACAGCCTGCAGGCAGGACACATGTCTCTGTACCATGGCCTGTTTGAAAGACTATGGAAATAGGAAGTCACATTTGGCTCCATTCCTGTGTGTTTGGAACACTTTTTAAAGCTTTCTTAGGTCTTATGTGGAAAGATAATGTTGGATTATTGGGCATCTGGATGTTGGGCATCATTCGCAATTAGATTTTTCTTTGGGTCTCCAGTTCACGGAAATGACATGGAGACTTATTATTAAATATGAGAGGTTAGGCTTGTTTTTAACTAGCATTAATAACTTAACCTGTAGCTTGAGTTTTCCTGCCTGGCCCACGGTCAGGATAAATCTCTTTCACCTGCCAGTCCCACAGCCGCTCAGACCCAACCAAGTAAACACAGAGACTTACATTGCTTACAAACTGTATGGCCGTGGCAGGCTTCTTGCTAACTGTCCTTATATCTTATAATAATCCATTTCTACAAATCTATACCTTGCCACATGGCTCGTGGCTTACCGGCATCTTTACATGCTGCTTGTCCTGGTGGCGGCTGGCAGGCAGTCTGTCCCTCTGCCTTCCTGTTCTTTTAATTCTCTCTGTTAGCCCCGCCTATACTTCTTGCCTAGCCACTGCCAATCAGTGTTTTATTAGCAACACATTTGCCATACAGAACATCCCACAGCATTAACCCATTTCTGTTACTTTCCATGCTGCCACATGACTCATGCTTGTTCCCTCATCTTCTGCATGTCATGCTTCCTTGTGGCTCCACTCTTTCTCCCAGCATCCCCTATACATGAAAATCCTACCTATCTATTGCTTGTTCAGCTTTTTAGTAAACCAATCAGAATGGCACATCTTCATCATGTATGAAATCATTATTCCACAACATTTCTTCCTTGAATTTTTATACATCTCCTGACTCAGTTGATAATGATCAGAAATATTCTTGGATTATTACTAACTAAACAAAAAGACTCTAGTTCACTCAATTCTCATCAAGAAATTTTAGATTCTGAAAGAATTGCCAAGCTTCAACAACATGATTATTTTAATCTGTTCATGACTAAAACAAAGCACAATTTAAAAAATGCAAGTTCTGATGTTTCTGTGTGAGAAATCTAAGTGAAAAACAGAATGTTGGATCTGCTAGTCATTTGTCTAGGAATTTAGTATTATACACATCTCAAATAAAACAAGATATACCATAATATCTGTAATTTATGAAAAAGCATAGATGCTATCAGGGCACCCATGGCCACAATTTGGGTGATAGTAAATGCTGAAAACGTGTTTGTAACAATAAACTTTCTAAAATGCAGAATTCACCTAATAAACAATATTAAAAGCAAAAACATTTTTGTTCTATCAAAAAAAGTGAGGAACCTATAGTCAGCATCTTCAGCACAAACACAGAGGAGGAAATACTGCCAAGAATATGTAGAAGCAAAGAAGCAGCCTTGATGACTATGCAAAGTTCATTTTCTATGACTATGTCGCCATCAATTTCAGACATTTTTATAACTCTCATTATCAGAAGTCATGTAGTGGTTGGATGTCTGAATAATTAGGAAGACAGAGACTGCTTGGAAAAGTGAAAGGTAAAAATATAGATAATGATAATGATTATATTTCACTGGCCATTTGGAAAAAGCAATTTTAATAAGTATATTGGTTTCAAATTATTGTATGGTAATAATGCTATATAATGATATTAAATTGCATTTAATCTTCTTTATATTTAATAGCAGCAAAACCTTGGGTTATTAAGCAAGAAAATGGAGATTTTTAAAGACCAGATCAGTCTTCACATTGACCCGCATTTGTTACTGTTTTATTATTAATTCTTAAACAAACTTTGGCTTTGGAAACTAGTCCTAGTAAGATTAAGAAGGTGTACAGCAAATACTTATATCTGTGTTTGTGAACACATACATCTTTTTGATGTACTTTTCCTTGTACACAAGATCATGATATAGATAAAGTTTACTGCTGTCATGTTGCTAAATATACCTGTGATCATTTTTCTATAGAATAGAGTGTTTTATCATGACTTAGCCTTAACTTTTTTATGTTCAGCCTATTTCATATTCCAATAATCACACTGGAAATCTCATGAATAGTAATGAAGTTGATCTCTCTAAATAGTAATTTATTGTCTGAAGTTACAGGAAAACTCTAAATAGGTTAAGTAATCTTATCCCATGCAGCTTAATAATAATATCAATGAACTCCCTGGAACAAAATGTAATCTTGTATTTATTGGACAGATTTGTATTCCTTCCATTGATCAATCTATTTGTTCAATTCATAGAATAATCTTCTATCCCTATCTCTGTGAAAGTCTTTTTTGTCAGTTTGTTTTAAAGGGAATGATGAGGTAGGATGTGATGTTCTGACAAAGTACATATTAGATAGTCAACCTAGATAAACCATTTATTACTTCAGTAAATATTTTTGTGATAAGAATATTAAAATATGCTTGCGGAGTAACTCTTATACATATTTCTCTATCATTAGATGTGGTCACCACACATAGTACCATGTTACTACAACTTACTTCTTTATCTGAATTTTTTTTGCATGTTGCTCCCTCTCTCCCTTCCCACATACCTTCCCTCCAGCTACAGACTTTGGTTTCCAAGTTTGCTCCTGTCTTTTCGAAGTTCAGATTTTGTAATCTCCAATTCTAATTATATGTTCACTATCCACACATAAATCCATACAGTCACTTATATTATAATGTCCAGTTACATTACTAGAAACAATATACTTCCCTTATTGTCAATTTCATTCTAATATTCTGTTTTACATATACTTCAGAGAACATAGATAACAGTCACATTTATGATAGATATGGAAATAGATGATAACTAGATAGATAGATTTCTTTATGGTTTTATCAGTTGATAGATATATAGATGTCTCCCATGTTGCCACTACTCTAGAGGTCCTGGGATGTGGGAGAATGGGATCTATAAATGAGGCAGATTAAAGTCTCATGCAACAAGCAGTTTTATTTAGAGCATCAGACAATTTATTCTCTGAGAATTAAGAAAGTTCATATGTCAAAATGACAGCCTACAGAATGGGAGAAGATCTTCACCAACCCCATACCTGACAGAGGGATGATCTCTAAAATATATTAAGAACTCAAGAGAATAGGAATCCAAATACCAAATAATCCAACTAAAAATGGGGGTACAGATCTAAACAGATAATTCTTAACAGAATAATTTCAAATATCTAAAAGGCATTTAAGGAATTGCTCAACAAACTTAATCATTGGGGAAAAGCAAATCAAAACAACCTTGAGATGCTATCTTTTTTTTGAATTTATTTTATTTTATTTTACAATATAATTCAACTTTACATATCAGCCATAGATTCCCCCATTCTCCCTCCTCCCGCCCCGCCCCCCACCCCCGGCCCACCCCCCATTTCCATCTCCTCCAGGGCAAAGACCTCCCGAGGATTGAAATCTACCTGGTGGACTCAGCCCAGGCAGGTCTAGTACCCTCCTCCCAGGCTGAGCCAAGCGTCTCTACTAAGCCCTAGGTTTCAAACAGCCAATTCATGTACTGAGCACAGGACCCGGTCCAACTGCCTGTATGCCTCCTAATCAGATCAAGCCAATCAACTGTCTCACCCATTCAGAGGGCCTGATCCAGTTGGGGGCCCCTCAGCCATTGGTTCACAGTTCATGCGTTTCCATTCGTTTGGCCACTTGTCCCTGTATTCCATCCATCCCTGGTCCCAACAACTCTTGCTCACATAAACCCTCAGATATCCACGGTCAGGGCTTGGGTGGAGCTCCAGGAGTCTAAATGGCGAGAAGGAGATGCTATCTTATAGCTGTCAGAATGGCTAAGATTAAGAACATTGATGACAGTTTATGTTGGAGAGGATGTGGAATAAGAGGGACACTCCTCCACTGCTGGTGGGAGTGCAAACTTGTACAGCCACTTTGGTAATCACTATGGTGGTTTCTCAGAAATTTGGAAATCAATCTTCCTCAAGACCAGAGATATCATTCTTGGGAATATCCTCAAAGAATGCTCAATCATACCACAAGGACACCTGCTGAACTATGTACACAGCAGCATGAGTCATAATAATCAGAACTTGGAAACAACCTAGATGCTCCTCAACCATAGAATGGAGAAAGAAAATGTATTACATTTATACAATGGAGTATTACTCAGTGGTAAAAATAAAAATGACCTCATGAAATTTGAAGGCAAATGGATAGAACCAGAAAAAATCCTGAGTGATGTAACCCAGACCCAGAAATACAAACAAGGTATGTACTCCCTCATAAGTGGATAGTAGATGTAAAGCAAAGGATAACCAAACTACAATCCATAGACCCAAAGAAGCTAAATTTAGATTTATCATCACCCCATCTTTACTTAATACAAATATAAATATTACAAATTATTTGTAATTGCCTTATAAATGATTACATAAATTACACTTCTGCACAGATCAAGCATACCAAATTACTTGTTCAAAATTCTTTTCATAATCTTCTCTGCTTTCTCTAGGCCCTTACATGTGCCCTAAATTCTGCCTCCCTCCCAACACTGCGTCTTTGTTGTTATGCTTTTTCTCACTAGCATTTATTTATTTATTTATTTGTTTGTTTGTTTGTTTGTTTGTTTATTTATTTATTCATTCATTCATTCATTCATTTATTTATTTATTTTTGGAGGAAGAAAAGCTGTTTATTCGGCTTAAAGGTTACAGTCCATCATCAAGAGAAGCCTGGGCAGGAACTCAAGGCCCAAACCTGGAGACAGAAATTCAATGAATTAGAGGTCATGGCAGAGGAACACTTGCATACTGACTTGCTTTCCATGGCTTGCTGAGCTTGCTTTCTTCTCCAACTCAGGACCACTTGTCCAAAGTGGAATGGGCTATTCATACAACAATCACTGATCAAGGAAACATCACACAGACATCCTAAGTCTTCAATTGAGGGTGCATCTTCCCAAACAACTATAGTTTGAAATATATGCTGCTTCCATTTTCTATCTATTGTAAATAGAGTAAAGGATGCAAAAAAGGAAAGAAAGGAAGGAAGGAGAAAGAAAAAGCATAGATAAGGTATCTATGTGGCATGTTGAAATAGTCTTTTGTATAGCTTGATCATATGATATTTCTATTTCTAGTTTTTTGAGAAACCCTCACGTTGACCTCCATAGGGGCTGCTCCAGTTTACTTTTCCACCAGAAGTGTGTAAATATTCCCATTTCCCCACATTGTCATTAGTATTTTTCTGTCATTTGATTTCATCTATTCTGACTGGGATGAGATACAATCTCAAATCTGCATTAATTTACTTTTCCATGATGGCTAAGGGTGCTAAATGTTTTGTAGTATTAGCTGTTTGTATTTCTTCTTTTGACAGCTGCCTATTCAGTTCACTATCCCATATACTGTTGGTATGGCTTTTGCTGTGTGTTTAATTTTTAAGATTCCTTTCTTTTACTTTTTATATGTTTGAGGTGAAGTGGGGCCATTCATGTCATGGTGTACATGTGGAGGTCAGATGTAGTGATATTTTATTTGTGCTGAAATGTGATATTTTATTTGTATGTTAATAAATAAAGATTTCCTGGATATCAGAGGTCATAATGAGCCAGGAACAGAAGTCAGGCGGTGGTAGCCCAAGCCCTTAATCTGATCACATGGCAGGCAGAGTCTCTGTGTGGTCAAGGACACAGCCAAGCATGGTGACACAAGCCTTTAATCCCAG
>CABHPQ010135574.1:0-21316 GCA_902168405.1 Peromyscus aztecus
ACTTATTTTGTTATATTAATTATCTTAACATCCATTTCACCATTAAGATTGGTGTTCTGTTTTGTGCCCCAAACTCAGGAGTCGTTCTCTGAATGTTTTTGCCCTCCTCTGCCCACAAACTGCTGTTATTTTAATGCAACACTTGCTAGTCTGGACAGGAGGGGGGTAAGTATTCCTGTTGTCCTGATTTGACCTTGGCCCAAGAAAATGCTTGGTCCCCTGGTCATGCACATGGGACAGTCTATATGATCCGCTTCTTCTGATGGTCAAGGCTGTCTGTTGTCCCAAACTTTTCATAGCCCTTTCTTCTACACAGGAATAAAGGGATTTTTCTGCTTTTACCCCCAACCCCCAAGCTGGATTTATGTCTTTACCTGGGCCATAAAATTCAGAGTACAGCATGAATTTCCCCAAGCTCTTTATTCTGTGGGGCCAAGCCAGACAGAGAAGCAGAATCAAGATAGAATCCTGTGCCTTGCTGGTAGTTTCCATTGCTTTCCTCCCCCAGGCCTGAACTCATGGCAGCTTTTTCTATTCTCTCTTGCTTTTCTCCCATCGTTTTGATGAGTGTACAACATGATTCATGTAAAAAGAGCTTGACAGGCTTTGTGTCTCTGTCCTCTCATACTACTCCTAGAAAATATTGGTTTTATTACATTTTTTAAATTACATGTTTTTGTTATTTTCTACCAACCTTTTCCCCAAATGAGTATGTGCTTATATCTTGTCTCCCCCTAAAGACCTCCCCATTTCTGTAGATGACAGGCTAGTTAGGTGTCTCTCAAACCTCATTTCTCCTTCAGCTTTAAAGAAAATTGTGTTTTCATATACTATACACCTTTTCATGTTCTAAAAATAATCCAGATATCTGTTATTATTGCTTAATTTTTTTACTTTCCTGTTCGTTAAAGATATTTTCTAGAGCTTTTAATATTTTAAGACTTGGATGTAGTAAACATAGTCATTTTATAGTATTTGTGTGATATTTATACAACATGAAATCTTTGTGAGTAGATTTTGCAGTCTGATGTTTATGCTGGTGTGTGGACATATTTGCTTGTTTTTGTCATGTTTATATTAACTGTGAGCTAATCACTTCCTTTGAAAATTTATGTCAGTTTCCAAATTTTAGAGTAAACATATTTATTTCAAACAATTTACAAGAGTTAAGGAGATATATCAGTAGTTAACAGAACTTACTGTAGAATCATGGGCAAGAGTGCTCAGATCCCTTTATCCTGTGTACCAATTCAGACTCCTACCCATACCTGTAACCTCTGCTCTATAGGAAGTGAAATAAGAGCATCACTGGAATTTGATGGCTTAGCCCAGCTGAGAAGACACAAGTCCCAGGGTCAGGGAGGAGAGGCCCTGTCTCAAAGGAATAGGAGAAGAATACTAGGGGATGACACCTGACTCCCTTTTCTAGCCCCAGTGCACACCTATGTGTGCACATACACACTTAGTTATGTGTACATTCCTCACCCATGTGTGAATATGCATATATACACAAATAAGTAAATAAACACATCTTAAAAACAACAAAGTTTACTACTTTTCTTGGATTCTTTAGGGTACTGCCAAGCACGGAATAACTTTACATCAGTTTATGTATGTTTTCGGGTTTATTTGATCATTCTGGGGGTTGATGGGCATGATAAACACCTATGCCAATCTCTCTCTCTCTCTCTCTCTCTCTCTCTCTCTCTCTCTCTCTCTCTCCTTGTTCCCCCTGTTTTTCCTTTATTTTCATTTTTTGCAAAGAAACAATTTTTATTTTATCTTGTAAATTAAGGCAGTGAATGTCAGCATTGCAGTAACATCAACTTTTGTTGGAAGTGCTAATGGTCTCTGTCGAGCATCCTCTCTGCATGGCTTATGACAGCCTTCTCCTATTTCTAACACCCCATGTCTTCTCTTCATAGCTAAAGTAAACCCAAATGCTTTTCTACTTTTAGGAGGGAAATTGTTCTTAGGTGCAAGACTGCCTATAGAGACATACACAGATTCATAAGGACAGGAAGAGAGAAACTCTTGAAGCCAAAGAATGAATACTCTGTGATTAAAAAATATCATCTCCATATAGGAAATTATTGGAGAAGATAATCTGTAGCAAGAAAGGGAGACAAAGAGGGAAATGTCTAGAGTCTCTATTACTCTCATCCATGAACAGGTAATGGCTGACCTCAAAGGAAATCTGTAGCATGAATCTTAAATGGTCTTATTAATAAGATCAAACCTGAGGCCAGTTATTGGGATGAACACTGGAAGATCAGAGAGACAGAACAAGTCACAGCTAACCTCACCTGGCCAGCTTGTCAGCTGATCCTGTTTCCCCAGACTGGAAGCCTCTGTGTCCTCATCCAGAATGAATCTCAGCTTAACTGCTGCTAGAAAGCCTGAAAGCTTAACCAGCCAAATGCTTAACCAGCCAACTGCTTCTAGTGTCTGGTCCTCACGCCTTATATACCTTTCTGCTTTCTACCATCACTCCCTGGAATTAAAGGCTTGCTTTCTGGGATTAAAGGTGTGAGTCACCATGTTTGGCTCTATCCTTGAACAGATGCATTTTTGTCTCTGGAATGCTAGGATTAAAGGCGTGTGCTACCACTGCCTATCCTAAGTATCTAGTGGCTTTTCTGTTCACTGACCCCAGATAAGTTTATTAGGGTACACAATATTTTGGGGAACACAATACCACCACAGAAATCTTCCTTCAGGTAGGCTATATGTTCAAGGCAGTTGGGTATCTGACACAAAACCTGAATAGGTGGCCTAAGAAGTAAAGAGGAGAAACCTGGGTAACAGCATCATAATCATGCTGTCTATGGACTTGACTGGGAGCTTCAACTGAATGGAACACATCTTCCACAGAAGGTGGCTGTGATTTGGCTGTCTGCAGGCATCCAGTGGTCCTCCGAGCTTCTCAGCATGCTGGCCACTGACAACTTTTATTCAGTAAGTCCAATTTTCATATCCTCCATAGACCTTCAGCAAAGAGTAAATGTTGATCTTACAAAGTTTTGTTTTAAACATAAGAATCATTCTCTATGTTTCTCCATAAAGCAAGACAGAGTTCAGAGTACATCAAAGTCAATAGTTTAGAGAAATGAATATCAGTATAACTTTGAAAATAAGAGACATAAACAGGATCTATATTCAAAATTGTTTTTTAACTTCTCATTATAGATGGGAAGTTCAATGCTGGAAATGATAGTTTTGCTCCATAGATTCCAGGATTTTAAGATCAGCCTTTAAAAAAATAGTACCTTTGCTATGTTTCAATTTGTTCTGATTCCGATGCAAGAGATATGCTTCTGGGGAACATTTACATTTCTTGAAATTCATAGAATAGTGAAATAACCAAGTATTTCCCAGAAAATCCAACCTTAAAGTTGCGGTGAGAATCTAGACTTGTGTTGAACCAGTGTGCGGATTGGGATCATTAAAGAGCCGTGGGAATGTTTCTCATTTATTTGAAAGAGATTTTTCAATCTACAAAGGACTTTAGGATGAAAAAATCTTAGAAATGATAAAGAAGGAGAATGAGAGAATGAATACATAACTCCAATGAGTGGACCATAAATTTGGTTACGAAATGTAATTTAATTTCTTCTAGAAGGGAAATCCAGGGAGTATATGTGTATCTTTAGTACCTTTGGGAAAACCCATAACAGCAGCATTGGTATAACTCTCCTGAAAATGGCCACGATGCTGGTCTGCTTGAAGGGAATGAGGAGAAAAGGAAATCACACCTTAGAGGCTGCGGCAGGTTTTTGTTTTTAGGAAGTCACTTCAACTTTTTGATTTCCTTATTCACTGGAAGATAGACAGCAATACTTCCATATCTTAGTCAGAGAACTACTTAGGCTCAGCACCCTGCTGGACATGCTGATAAATGAGCCCAAAGTATTAGGTGGAAAGCAATCAATATTTGTTCCAAAATGGATAAATGAGGTAGTGGATCATATATTAACACAGCAACTCTACAGATGCCAGGAATTAACATTATTGTAAACAGAAATTACTTTGCATTTGTGCCAGTTCATTTTGAAACCACAACCATCAATAGGGGCAATTCTGCATACGCCCCAAAGCCTGCTAGGTTGTAGTTATAAGACACAGACAGAAGATACCTGCAAAGAATCATGAGGACTTTATTCCTTCAGTCCTAGGTATTTGGGAAGATGTCATTTCTGTTAAAAGTTCTGGATTCCAGCCTGCCTGCCTACAAGAGATTTCTATATCAAGATCCAAAATTGATGTGTGTCTAATTTTAACTCCAGTGGAGCAGTCATTTATTTTGGGAAGGCAGGTCCTTTTGAGGGTCATTGCAGTTGTCTATGGGTTGGATCAGAACTGAGTTTCTCGATCTTTTTCCTTAGCAAGTGGTGATGATTTTATTGAGTTTTTTACATGGCCAGGATATAACCTTTTCTTCTTACCTTCTAAAGAACAAATAGGAAAATTCATTTTAACTCAACAAGATACCTTACTTGTGAAGACCTGATGAAGCCATTATCTGGCTTAGCATTCATGTATAGCTGAAGGAATGTTAAAGCAGTATTCTTTGATGGCAACTTAGGGGTCCCCAGACCCTTCACACCCCAGGGCACATTAGCTAAAGTGGGGGAGGGAGAAGTGCTAGACTTGGTGGTAGGCCAGAAATCCATTCTCAGGCCTTCGACTTATTACCACCATCATCTCAGGCACCCCAGGCATGTGACATGCTAGAAACCTACATTTATTCTTACTCAAAATATAAATGTGTACATGTAGATATCTAAAATAATATTACTTTTCTTGACTCCATAAACATGCCTGGAGCTTATGTTATTTATCACAGACTTTAACCTTTCAGGACAAGTTATTATTCTTGGAATCTCCGAGGCATGATTCCATGATCATTCTTCATACCTTTTTTATACTACTTTAAAGAATGAAGTAGTCATGGGGAAGAAAGAACAGAATAAATAGATTTTTCCTAAGAAGAGCTGCTACTGTTTGAAAGCCAGTGAAAAGAATAGGGACCATAAATAGGCTAGATTTACTCCTTGGTAGGGAGCCAGTATCATTTAATTTCAAGAGTGGTGACTATAGACCAGTAGACTCCCAACATATTCCCAACGTGTCCATTGCCCAAGATCATTGCAGGTGCACAGGTCCTTGCCAGGCCATGCAGCAACATCGTCCTGAGAAATATTCCATTCCTGTCAAGGGACATCCATGAGATTTTCTGTGCCTGAGTATGGGGCACATGGAGCTGGAACAGTAAAGGATATGGTACTGACCTCGAGGCGTGTACAGTTTGCTGGGAGTATGAAACACATATGACACAGTCATGAAGCAACAATCACTGGGTGAGAAGCAATACAAGTAGAACAAAAACTAAATTAAAGAGGGTTGAAAATTCAGGTTCTGTGACCTTTGTAAATTTCAGGAAATCACTGAATTTTCTTTAGACTCATGGTTTCATCCTTTAAATGAAGGTTGGAATACCAGGAGGTTAAGTGTGGGTTTTGGATTTAGACAAACATGGCCCTCAGGAAGCCGTTGACAGGTTAGGTTTCGCCTTTGACAAATTAGAGAAAGACATCCCTACCCTTGTGCAGAGCTCGTTGTTGGCTTGTCGAGCAGAGAGATGGGGTTGAGTGGCAAATCCTGCCAGGCTCCTTTGTATACTGCCTAACTGTACAATCCTGTTCTGCTCTCACTGCTCTGTCCCAGCTTTCAGACTCATTTGCTTCCTGGTCTTTAGTGAGTTAGTGTCCTTAACTTCAGCTTTCTTCCTTATTAACAGGGAGTTTTTAATGGTTCTGTTTATTGTGTGGGTAAAGTTTGGTACCACATATAAAGTAATAGATATACACTAAGATTTGTTATGATTAGGAAGGCTGTCAGGATGATTCAGAAAATGCCAAGATGTATTAAATAGACAGCATTTTAGGAGAACAAAAGAGAAAACACAATTACTACAGGCTGAATATGACTTCATAGAATATATACGCCTCTATGTGGTCCTTTAGGGTTGAAAGATTGGGTGAGCATCTTCTCTGGCACAGCACATTCCAGCCAGAGATCTTCATCAAGGTCAGCACAATGAATAAAAGAACAAGAAAATTCTCTTGCTTGGAATAGAAACTTTATGTTAGAAGATCTAAGAGAAGAACATAAGCATTTGGAGGCATCAGATATTACTGTACATGGGAACAAACAACGAGAGAGGTATGACATGCTAAAGAAATTCTTCGGGTGATAGACTCGGCTGTTTAGGTTGCACATTCCTAGGAAAGGAGATGAGCCAGATTCCCCTTGAAATCAGGGTGACCTCTGTTCTTGAAGAAATGTTACCAGAAGACACACCACTCATCTTAGTTAAGGTGATGCACAGTGAATGGAGCAAAGCATAGGAATCTTTGAGTTCTGTGGCAGAACATTTGTGACACCTTTAGCATTTTCTGAACCCAAGTCCTGGTGGAATGAAACAAAATTTTCTACCTATCCTATAATTCCCATCTGTGGCTACCTGGCTAAACCTTTCTTCTTTTGTGAGGGCAGAGAAACACTACACACACACACACACACACACACACACACACACACACACACAAGATAGGAATGAAGATTATGTTTTAAACAGCTAAAATGAACTATGCGTCTCAGATGAAAAGGTACTTGATATATTTCAATCAAATAAGTCATTTTTTCCTATTTTCATATATAATGAGTTATATGTAGAACATGAGGAGAACACACATTCTCTAGTTAAACACAAAATCAAATGGCAATTACTTGGTGGAGTATGGAACAGAACACTAGACTATGATCCAGCGTCTGGGTTCAATTACAAGTTCTTCTGGTAACTATGTGTTCATTTCCAAAGGTATTTGACACACAAAACTGCAACTCTCAGCTACAAAGGAAATAGTCCACCTTAGCCAGATGAGATGGCTGCTGTCACTCTGTTCTCATGGTTTTGAGTTGGTCTGCCTTTCCTCTCTGGCAGCTTATAAATTCCTGTGTCCCTGATGTTCGAACATTATACATCTAAGTGTCTAGGAAGATTGTACTTGGCAATCCTTTTTAGATTCTCGACCCTAGGAACTCATATTCTGTTTGTTTTACTTGAGGACATTTTCAGACATAATTTTTAAAATATTGCCTCTTCTCTATTTTTTGCCAATTTCTATGCATGAGATACTAACATTAGATTTAGACTTTCTGGATTTTTTTTTTCATATTACATTTGGTTTTATTTTTTGTGTTTTTAGCTTCCAAATACTCAGTTTAACATTTAGCTTACTAGTTTGCTTTTTGGTTATTTTTCTTAAATCATTTTATTTTCCTCTTTACCACATGGAATCTTTAAAATAGCTGCCTACTCTTGTTTCATAATCTCCTGTTTTTGCTTCACAGATTCTTGTCAGAAATGTGATTTTTCTCAATTATCTCCTTGAGAATATTTTAGTATATTATTTTGAAAGCTTTTCAAATTACACTCTCGTCCCTGCTAACTTTTATGGTTTTAGCTTTTCATAAGTTACTGGTATTCCTGGTTGAATGCTTATCTTCAAGAACATTTTTATATAAGATGTTCCCTCATTCCTTTCTGTTATCTGTGAGAGGATCCCTGTGAGTGTTAAAGCTCTGTGTGTCTGTCCTTGTTGATAGAGTCCATGCCTCTGTGGATAAAGTGCATTTTACAATCCACTTTCATGAAATTTGAATTTATAAACACCTCTTTCTAAGACATACAGGTTTGAAGTTCTGTAAACTTTTTGTTTCTTTAGGTATGGAGACACATTTCGTGCAAAATTGCTGTGTCTAAAATATTCTTCTCTGCTCTTTCCTTTAAAAAATCAAATAAGTATTTCCAGAGAAGATCAGGCATGGTCAGGGTGGTATGAGTGTAGACAATTGTCTTAGTTAGGGTTTCTATTCCTGTGAAGAGACATCATGACCATGGCTTATAAAGTAAAACATTTAATGGGGGGCTGACTTACAGTTTCAGAGTTTTAGTCCATTATTATCATGGTGGGAAGCAAAGCAGAATATAGTCAGACATGGTGCTGGAGAAGGAACTGAGAGCTCTCCATGTTGATTGGCAGGCCACAGGAAGTGAATTGTGACACTAGGGGTAGCTTGAGCATAGGAGACCTCAAAGCCCACCCACACAGTGACATACTTCCTCCAAAAAGGCCACACCTCCTAATAGTGCCACTCCCTTTGGGGGCCATTTTCTTTCAAACCATCACAATATTTTCAAGGCAATGTGTAATATATTACTAAAATATTACAGGATACTAACTGAGGCAGCTTCTGTTGGTGATATATGGCAAGGCTTGCTTGAGTCCTTCCGAACAAAACCAAAGCAGTACTTCATATTTCCATGTGACTGGGAACCATACCATCTAATATGATGTATTATTTAGGTTTGTTTGTGATGAAACACCATGACCAAAAGCAGCTTGCGGAGGAAAGGGTCTATCTGGCCTATGCTCCCACATCATGGGGCATTTTTTTGATTAATGAATGATGTGGGACAGCCTAGCCCACTGTGGGTGGTACCACCTTTGGCCAGCTGGTCCTGGGGTGTATAAGTAAACTAAGCAATCCAGAAGGAGCAAGCTTTATAGCCCTGCCTCAGTTTCTCCCTCCCAAATTCTGCCTAGAATTACTACCTGATGTTCTTCATTGAAAGAGTGTGATGTGGAAGGATAAGCCAAATAAACCCTTTCCTCTCCAAGTTGCCTTTGGTCGTGGTGTTTATTGCAGCAATAAAAAAAAACTAACTAAGACATATGACAAGTTTATTAAGATGAAACAAAATTGCTTTTCTTAATAACACTAGCCATATTTCAAACACTGAACTGTCATATGTGAGTAGTGGTTACCATATATGACTACTCTTAGTAGTCCCAACTTAGCAGCTATTTATGCCCCATGTCTCCCTGTCCTGATAGAACAGAAATTTAGATTGATCACAGTACTATGAAAGACTTGCATATTCTACCTTTTGGGAATAGTATCAACAATTACTTCTGTCCATCTTTCATCTGAAACTACTTCTACAAAGATGACATATGGTTTTACTATGGTCATGTTAGCAGAACAGTGGATGCTGTGGCTTACACAACATCCGACTTCTTGCTAGTAGTTCAAGAGCAAGATGACGTCAGCAGGCCTAGCTTCCCCTGAGGCCTCTGTCTTTGGCCTGCAGATGATCATTTCACGTGTGTGTGTGTGTGTGTGTGTGTGTGTGTGTATGTGTGTGTGGTGTGTATGTGTGTGTATGTGTGTGTGTGAGTGTGTGTATGTGTGTGTGTGTGTGTGTGTGTGTGTCTGTACTTTGCTTGCATCCTGCCGTTGCTCTCCCTTGCCATTTCTCACTTGCTGTTTGTCCTTTCCCTTGAACAAATAGTCTCTTTTCTGCTTTCATGTCACAGATACATGATGGGTAGAAGTCTAGACTCCGCATCTGACAGAAAATTTGCAATGCCCGTCTCTCTTTCCCCCTCCTTGCCTCCCCTGTTTCCCTCTGATTCCTCCCAGAAGACCCCCTTCTCTCTGCACATAGCACCCTTCTACTTTTATCACATACACAGGTACAAAAATTTATGTAACAGTTCTTTATCTAGAATGTTTTTTCTGCTTTATGCTAAAACTCAAAGGCTCAATCAGGGTGGTAAGATCCATGTGATTAACCATTCCAGGTAGATGAAAAATTGTGGTGATATGTTGTGTACCCCAATAAAGCTTACCTGGGGATCAGAGGACAGAGCCAGCCACTAAATTAGACATAGAGGTCAGGCAGTGGTGGCACACACTTTAATCCTATCGCTGGGGAGGCAGAGATTTGTCGAGATCTCTGTGAGTTCAAGGTCACACTGGGCTACATGAAAGAAACAGAACTAGGCAGTGGTGACACATGCCTTTAATCCCAGGAAGTAATATGACAGGACACACACAGAAAGGTATATAAGGCGCGAGGAAACAGGAACTCGCTCTCTTGAGGCTGAGGATTTTGTAGAGGTAAGCTAGCAGCTGCTGTTCTGTTTCTTTGATCTTTCAGCTTTCACCCCAATATCTGGTGCTGGGTTTTTAATTATAAGACCTTTTAAGATTCATGTTACAAAAAATAGCTTACTAAAATTTAATGACAAACTCAGGTAGTTAGGATGAAGTTATAGAAGATATTATTCTGTTCATTTGAATCTTGGTTTGGCTCAGAATGTTGTAGGCTGGCTGAGTGAGAGATTGAGGAATCATCATTTGAAATGACTACGATTTCTCAAGGGAGAGTTGCAGTGTTCTTCAATCCATCTGGGTTTGCTTGTGCAGTGGTTCTCAACCGTCCTAATGCTGCGAACCTTTAATACAGTTCCTCATGTTGTGATGATCTCCAGCCATAAAATTATTTTCATTGCTACTGTATAACTGTAATTTTGTGACTGTTATGAATCATAATGTGAATATCTTGGAAGACAGAAGTTTGTTGAGAGGGTTGCAACCCACAGATTGAGAACCAGTGCCCTAGAGACCTTTACCCCACTATGTGTGGCTTCATTAATTACACCACTTCAAAAAATAACTGAGAGAAGAACACAAATACCTCTGAATTGAAAGGATTTAACCCCACCCTCCGTACAGTGTAAGTACCCTCCCATGTCTTCATCCTCTCTCATTCACTCAGCATATCAAGATTGGTTCAGTTAGTAAAAGTTCTTACCATATATTGAAATAAGAAACAAGCAAACAAGTGACCACCCGGACATCACTTGTAACTCTGGAGGCAGTCATAACACTCCACAGGACAGCCTTAAGAGTATTCTTGTAAGACACAAGTATGACTGAGGAAGAGAACAAACTCAACGATTTAATGGCAGTGTTCACATTCCATGGACAGCAGCTTTACAGTGGTGTTCTGGGGACTGACCATTCTGTAATTCAAGTTTGCTGGTCATAATTTGAGTCACTACAGATGTGCGTGTGAGTGGATGATGCTAACCTCATGGGGAGTTGCCTGAATGAGTAGTGGTCTTGGATTCTGATTTCAGAGGTTCCCAATAATTTCATAGGGTGGGGTCTTTGTCCTGGAGGTTCTGCTATGACTTTCAGGGACACTTCCTCAGTTTCTTTTAAAAAAAATTAATTTTTGAGTGGAGCAACAATTTCTTCTTTTTTCCAGGGGAGAGTACAAATGTAATTCTCTACTACCACAAATTATGCAGTTAAATTTTCCACATTTGGAAAAGTTGTAGGGATCAGCACATCCTAAGTGCAATGGATAAGTCTTGCCATGGGGAAACCATCTTCATGATCATGGTATTTCCTCTGCCAGATAAGAATAAAAAAATCCTTTTAAGAATTTATTGCATTTAAATAATGTATTTCTTAATCCTGTAATGTTTGAGTAGTTGTTTTTCTCATTACATTAGAGACAATATTTGTGGATATCTTACCTATAATGTCAGCATCTTTGGAGACATTAGAATGCTGAAGAAAATGGTATCTGTAAATGGTATCTGCCATCATTGTTTTTTGATCTTAGATGGTGAAAGACTTATTTATATGAGACAAGGAGATGGTCCCAAATGTAGGGCATAATCTCTATGTTCAAATGAATGTTTAAAGTCAACAGCAAGCTGACTCATGGGATTTTAAAATAGGGTGTTGAGGTGGAAAGGATTTGCAGACAGAAATTCTTGGGTTCAAAATCTCACCTTATTTACCCATATAATCTTGAATTTACCCATATAATAACTTCATCATTTTGAGAATCAAAAAGCTCACACACACACACACACACACACACACACACACACATACACACACACACATACACACACACACACATAACACACAGAGACACCATACAGATACATAACACCAGGAGACACATACACACACAGTAGTTATACCCAGTAGGTATTCATTATACGATATGCATATATAATCACTTCTCCTTTCTTTTAACCTCTCCTTTCTTTCCTTCTATAAAAGTCACTCAATCAGGGAACAGCTGGAGTGGAACATATAATAGGGGGCAAAGGGGCTGAGAGAGCAGTAGATTTAGCCAGGCAAAGCGAGAAAATTGGTGAGGTAGAAAAACAGTCTATGATGATCTTATTCATCTGCTAAAAGATACAAAGTCTGTGGAGAAATTTATCTTTCAATTGGTCACCAGACCCCAAAGGGAGTTGCAATATGATGGAGAAGGTGGAAGAAACTATAAGAAAGGGTTCTTGAGTTTCAAACTTTCCTTAATTATCTTCTTACAGCATCTCATTCTAAGCCAGGAAACCAATCTGAAAATAAAGAATTAAGTTTTCCAAGATCCTTGAAACAATCAGAATTTACATTGTGCTAGTCAGTTTTTTTTTCAAGTTCACACAAACCAAGGTCATCTGGGAAGAGGGGGCCTCAACTGAGAAAATGCCTCCATCAGATTGCCTCCGTTTTCTTGATTAAGGATCGATGTGGGAGAGCCCAGGACATTATGAGCAGTGCCACCCTTGGCAGGTGGTCTTGGGAGGGACCAAGTTGAACTTGAACCTAAGAAGCAAGCCAGTCAGCAAGTTTCCTCCAGTTGCTTCCTGCCTCCGCTACTGCTAAAGTTCCTGCCCCGACTTCCCTCAAAGATGGATTATGATTAAAGTAAGTAAGTCAAAGAAACTCTTCTTCCTCAGGTTGCTTTTGGTCATGGTATTTATCACATCAAGAGAAAGAAAACCAGGCCACACAGCAAATATGAGAACTTTAGATATTTGTTCATGTGTAATTGTATCAAGGGCCTCTTATTTCTCAAGGTGACTCTACTTGGAATCCTTTCCTATACCATTTCTTCACTGTGTGAGAAGAGGGTACATACTCAAGGTTATTCCTGCTGATCTTATAAACCAAGCTGAAGTGGACCTTGGTGGCTATAAACCTCAGGACCAGATGAACTGACTTGTAGAGGTTGTCATTAGGTACGCATGACCCAGAAGATTGAGGTCAGTCTGGAAGGAGCCCCACAAGCTCACAGAAACAGTGCCAATCCTGACACCAACATGGCTTCTCTCAGATTCCAGGACAGTGTTTTGAGCTTTCAATGCCTGGGTCTCCTTCTTAAATTGTGGATAATGAGCATTATACTCCTGACTCACAATGATGAAGATTAACACAGATTATAGGTGATTATAACTATGAAAGTGTTGTGTAAAAACAAACACTATTATTATCTCTAGTAATAGTCTCCTCAAGTTCTGCTGTAACTGTCCTGGGCTCTTATCCATGGGACACTTCATAATGAGATCATTTGGGATTTCACTAACCAGATTTCCTTGGATTCCATTCAAATTGGTCCAGAATCATATATTAGAGAGTGTTAGGAGCTGAAAGCAATTGAATGTCTAATCCAACCATCTCTTTTTAGCTTTGTTTTTTTGAGGGGAGGGGGCAGGTCTTTGTAGTTGTTGTTTGGGATTTTTTTTTTTTTGAGACAAAATCTCCTGTAGCCCAGGCTGGCCTTGAATTTACCATGTGACCAGAGATGACCTTTAAGTCTTGATCTTTTTTTTTTTTTTTCCTATCACTTGAGGACTAGGATTACAGGCTGGTGCTCCTGGCTCCAGCTTTGTCTTTTTACAGGAGAGGACAGGAGTGCTAGACAAAGAAAAGGTCAGGCTGCAGGCCATTCCACTACACAGTGGGTAAGTTGGTGTAGGAGTGAGCCTATCACCTCCGCACTGTAGAAACCGAATCCTACTTCAGATTTATAATTGTGTATGTGCACGCATGTACGTGTGTGTGTGTGTGTGTGTATGTGTGTGTGTGTGTGTGTGTGTGTGTGTGTGTGTGTGTGTGTGACTGAATGAGTGAATGTGTGTGTCTGTGTGTGGGTATGTGGATGTTAGGTAGTAGTGCAGGTGTGTACTGTAAGACTTCTGAGCCCCCTGGAGCTGAAGTTACAGGCAGTTGTGAGCCATACAAACTGGGTGCTGGGAACTGAACTTAGGTTCTCTACAAGAGCAGTACATGCTCCTAACCACTGAGCAATCTCTCCAGCTCTCCTGAATCTGAACTTCTGTTCAGAGGGTACATGAACTACACACACTTCTTTAGTTTACTGTGGCCACAGCTACTGACTGACCATTGCTCATTTCTCCCTTGGAGTCTCATAATCATCCCCCTTAGTTTTCAAACAGCCAGCACAATCTTCATTCCCTTAATGGCCACAGAGAGCTTTTTGAAGATGGTAACACACACACACACACACACACACACACACACACACACACACACACACCAGTTTAAATAGTTTAATGCTTCTCTATTGTCTTCAACATAAAAGCATCCTAGAAGTAGGACATAAATTTTCCAGGGATAGCTACTCTTCTCCCATCCTCCCAAGTTTCTTCCTGTGGATTGTACCCTGCAGACTTCCAGATCTTCTTATCCATCGGCAAGTGGTTCACTGCCTTCACTTTGAGAGTGACTGTCTCCTTCCCCGGCAAGCCCCCTTTCTCTGCTTCCTTATATGGCAAATCCCTTTCAGTCACCCAGCATATAACCTCCCCTCCCTGTTCCTATGCCCCTGGTTTAGATGCTGCTTCTTTCCAGAAACTTCTTCATTATGATATCACAGAATGCAAGTTAGAAGAGAAATTGTGGCTGACAGAACTGACCTTTGTTTCAAGTTTGTGCCAAATCTCGGGCATCCACCAATCCCTGTCATCACTGAGCAGCAGAGCTCCAGGAGAGGTTTTTATGAAGCAATTGGATTGGGAGTCTGGAAAAGAGATAGCAAAAGATGTATCGTTTTTGCATGCTTGTGTGTTCTTTACAAGACACATCAATCCGTCAGCCAAGTTATGTCATAATGCCCCTCCCACCACCCAGAGGCTTCTGTCTGATTTTCTTTTTTGGACTCTAGCTCCCTAAAGTTCCTGCACCACATCCCATACAGCACTTTGTGTGCAGAGATGTAGATACACAGGAAATACCTCAGAGTATCACAAAGGAAAACTGCCACTCTGTTGCTTCTGCTACCTTCAGATGACTTCACCACCTTCTTGTCCAATCTTCCTCCTTGTCCCTTCTTTGTGCCTTCCAGCTGATGTCACGGGCAGTGTGTAGCCTGGTGTAGGAAGGAGGAAGGCTCCAGCTGATGTCACAACCTGGTATAGCATCCTAAAAGCATCCTAAAAGTAGGACATAAGGTTGCAGGTAACTCAGTGTCTTCCACAAACATTATTTATTTAGTAATGGAAGACAGCTGTCCTAAAAACAGAACTGAGTAACAATTGCACAGTCCTGAAGATCTTCCATGTTCATAACACTCAAGCCTTATTATATGATATAATAGCCTTAGAATCGGGCAGATATTAGTGTTACAGCTATTGAGTCAGAGCCTTGACTTGCCATCTTGTTATCTCCAAGGTCAACATGCTACTGTGGATGAAAAAAAGTCTGATCATCACCTATTACCCCCATAGTAAAGGATGGAGTCCCATATTATCTAATACTAGATAGCATTTTTTCTTTATTTAAAAGTTTTTTTCTTCATTTTACATACCAACCACAGTTCCCCCCTCCTTCCCCTCCTCCTGCTCACCTCCTGCCTTCCTCCCACCCCACCATCCATCCACTCCTCAGAGAGGGTAAGGCCTCCCATGGGGAGTCAAGTCTGGGACATCAAGTTGAGGCTGGACCAAGCTCCTCCCCCATGTATCAAGGCTGAGCAAGGTACGCCACCCACCACAGGGAATGGTCTCCAAAAAGCCAGTTGACGCACTAGGGATAAATCCTGGACCCACTGCCAGTGGCCCCACAAACTGCCCAAGCCACACAACTGTCACCCACATTTAGAGGGCCTAGTTTGGTCCTAGGCAGGTTCCTCAACTGTCACAGCATTTTGTCGCTGTACATTTGTGAGGAACAGCAGTTTATTAGTCACATGAACCCACAGTCCAGGACTTGAGAGAAGAGGGTACTACATAATGTGTAGGCCTGTGCCCCTAAAACTTAGGGGATGTAGTCAAAGATGAAGAGTGATCCCTGGTTCCCAGAGAAGGATTGGCTTGTGTGTGTCCTTCTACAGCTACAGCCTGACACAGAAGTGGAGATCAGGCTGAGTGCCCAGACAGAGGGCAGGAAGACACACCCCGCTCTACCAGTTAGTAATAGAACTAGCAAGGTGGGTTAGGAACTAGATTTAGGAAGTTCACTGAGATCTGCAGTTAGGCATTTTGGGCCCTATGAGGCTCAAAGGTATCCAGGCAGCACAGAAAGTGTGGATTTTTTTTTTTTACCATATACACCCTCTCTACTGCACAGACTGCATTGCCCTGCAAAAAATGCTCTAATTCATTGGAACATCCCATGGGCTTTCACTAAGAAATTTTTCTCTCTCACACAAATAACTGTTCATGAAATAATGCTGTCAAGGAGCTAGTCTGTCCCTTGATGGCCCAGTAGATAAGGAGGCCTGACATTAATTTATTTGCCTAATGAATAACATGGTAACGTCTTGGTTTGATAAGTGCGTCACTTACAGCAAGGTCTCATTCACATTCAGCTTCATGAAGTGGACATCCCTGTAGAAACCAATTGAATATTGTTGATATCTCAGATAATGAACAATGTCAGCACTTTAGAGATTAAAGAGCCACGCCAAGGGAAGTGGCAACTTCCCTTAAGAGATCAGCTGTGCTTACTGGAAAGACCAGGAGATATCACTGTGACCCCCAAACTAAAACCATGCTTCCCTCCACCCCTGTCGACATCACTCTCCAATTCTTCCTTTCTAAGGCTCTACCTTGATTTCACTGGATGTCAAGACTGTGTTAAATGCCCTTCACAAATTCCCATAAGACTAAAACTGTTAGCTAGATTTCCAGATAGGGTTTATGTAGTGGAGTAGCATTTTAACCTCAACCCCAAAATTTCTAATGAAATCAGTGGGACAGGTAGAAATATGAGCGCTAGAGTCTGTATTGTTTCCTTGGAGATGTGGCATTTGCACTAAAACTTGCAGAAGGAGGAACATTGTAGAGGGGCACCTGGGGGACACATAGCCTTTCTATCTTTCACTCTACTATACTAGGAAGAGAAAATATGATCTGTAAGGTGTGCCGCAATAGGAAAGGCCAAAATAATGAGCCTGAATGCCCAAGGAAATGGTTCTCATCCTTCTTGTTTCCTTTTTCATTTGCACAGTAGCCGTGCTCCTTCTGTTCTTGTGGAATCATAATTTCCCTATGTGATTCCATGCAGCTGACTTCATGTGTGACTTTCTTATACAGCTAGGGTAGCAATCCCTGATACCTTTTCCCTAGTAATGATCGGGCCATATATAGGCACATCCAAGAAAGCTGTAAGTTCATACCAAAATCAGTTTAATATAAAGGAGGGCAAAGAACCCAGAAGGGAGAAAACAAAGGCTATTTAGAAAGCAGGCACAATAAAACACCAAGCAATAAAGAGGCAGCTAGAATAAGGAAGTCTAGAGTGAACCAGTGAGTCCTTTATTCCAGATAAAACCTTTTTTTCCCATTAGCTCAAAGTCTATATTCCCAGTCATGTCTGAGCCAGGGCCTGCCAAAATCTGTCAGGAGTTGTAGCTATAGTGTGGGCAGATTCTAAGTCCAGAAATGCTCTAGGGTGCAAGGGATCATAAGTAGGGTTTGGCACAAAAAGTTCTTTGAAGTAATACAGATTCTAAGAAAAGAAAATTTAAGAATTAAAGATGTGTGTGTGTACGTGCGTACAAGTGTACAAGTCTATTCATCCCACAAAGGTCACTGACAACCAGCTGATTTTACTAGTAAATTTACAGCGCCAGAGGTTTACTAGGGGGATACAAGAAGGGAAAAATTGCCACATCATCTTCACTGAGTTAAAAGTTTGATTCTGAAAGCAAAACTCCTCACTGTTGTTTTTCTTTTACTTTAGCCCCACATTGTGTGCCAAAACATTGTTGGTTGATTTTGCTCTTTTGGGGGACTCACCACACCCAGCTTCCAAATAAATCACACATGGAGGCTTATTCTTAATTATAAATGCCCAACCTTATCTTAGCTTGTTTCTAGCCAGCTTTTCTTAACTTTAAATTATCCCATCTATCTTTTGCCTCCGGGCTTTCACCTCTCTCTATTTCTGTATACCTTTCTTTCTGTCTTACTCCATTGCTAATCATGTAGCTTGATGGCTGGCCCCCCGGTGTCCCCTCTCTCCTTTCCTCGCTCCTTCTTCTTTTGTTCCTCTCTTCTCTTCTCCTCCCAGATTTCTACTTCTATCTGTTCTCTCTGCCTGCCAGCCCTGCCTATCCTTTCTCCTGCCTCACTATTGGCTGTTCAGCTCTTTATCAGACCATCAGGTATTTTAGACAGGCACAGTAACACAGCTTCACAGAGTTAAACCAACGCCACACAAAAGGATGCAACACATCTTTGTATCATTAAACAAGTGTTCCACAGCATAAACAAATGTAACACACATTAAAATAATTTTCTACAACACCTCACAATAGTGCCAGTGTTGTCATTCAGCTATATGTCAAAATGAGAAATCAAGAGAGGCCGGATCACTCACTCACCAGGTCTGGACTTGTTCTGATACTCCAGGGATGTGATGCTGTTACCTTGATCACTGACTTCAGGCTCTGGAGTGGCCTGACAAGGTCTTCTTCATCCACAACCCAGCTCACTAGCACTTCCTCTTCAGTCCTTGCCCTAACCTCCATCTTTACTCAAAGATCTAACATCTTTATTTGTATTCTTGAAAGAACCTTTCCCTTTTTTGTTTGGAGTGGTTCAAGGTTCAGTAGTGCACCAGATCAGGCTTTTTACTTATTGGAGGTGGGGGTGCATGGTGGTTTGATTAATTAATGTCTCCCGTAGTCTCTTTAGATACTTGGTCCCAAGTTTGTGTTGTCTGGGGAGGTGTAATAGTTAGGGTTTCTACTGCTGAAATAAAATACCATGACCAAAAAGAAAGTTGGGGGGGGGAGGGTTTGTTTGGCTTACAATTCCACATTGGAGTCCATCCTCGAAGGAAGCCAGAACAGGAACTCAAGCAGGGTAGGAACCTGGAGGCGGGAACTGATGTAGAAGCCATAAAAGGGTGCTACTTACTAACTTGCTCCCCCTGGCTTGCTCAGCCTGTTTTCTTATAGAACCCAAGGCCACCATCCAAGAATAGCACCACCCACAATAGTCTGGGCTCCTCCTCACCCAGTCCATTGATGACTAATTGAGAAAATGCCTTCCAGCTGGATCTCATGGAGGTATTTCCTCAACTCCTTCCTCTCTGATGGCTCTAGCTCTTGTCAAGTTGACACACAAAACCATCCAGTACATGGAGCTTAGGACGTGTGGCCTTGCTGGAGGAAGTATGTCATCTAGGGTAGGCTTTCAGAGTTCCAAGACTAGAACTATTTCCAGTTTGATCTACTGCTTCCTGTTTGTAGTTTAAGACATGAGCTCTCTGGAAAATGCTGTTTCCTTGGGGTCTTCCACCTCTTCTGCCTCTTACATTCTTTCTGCCTCCTTTTCTGCATAGGTCCCTAAGCCTTAAGGGAAGGATTTTGAAGAAGATATCGAATTTAGGGCTGAGCACTCTGAGGTCTCTCACTCTACACATTGTTCAGTTGTGGGTCTCTGTGCTAATTACCATCTACTGCAAGGAGAAACTTCTCTGATGAGAACATGGCTGACAAACATATGAACTCATGGACTGTGACAATGCACACACAACCTGCAAAATCTCATACCAGACAAAATCCCAGCATGTAGAGGGGAAGTGGACATGAAGTCCCACCCCTAGCCAAGAAGTTATTTGCCATTGATAAATGCTGCAAAAGGAAAAAAAATCAGTTTTCTACAATGCAGTGACACTGGATATATCAACCATACCCCATGATAGTGCCCATGCCAGGAGTAGCTGGCTAATAAAACAGACTATGTTTTTGTATACTTTTGTTTGTTTGGATCTTACTGATTTTGTTTATTTTGATGTTTTTCTTTTTCTCTTTTATTTGAGAGAGAAAAAGAATATGCAGTTGGATGGGTATGGAGGTTGGACGATCTGGGAGAGGTTGAAGGTGGGGAAGGAATATGATCAAAATACATTGTAAGTAAAAAAAAAATCTTAATGTGAGTTCTCAGCTTGATGCCTTGACTGTGATGGTGATTGACTCATAACCCACTGGAACCATTTCCAAATAAATCCTTCCTTCTTTAAGCTCCCTTAGCCATGATACTTTATCACAGCAATAGAAAATTGGCTAACGCAGGATGTCTCCATGTTTTGATTCACGGAGTCCACTGTTATGGTAGATATGTACTAGACAAGTGGTGCAGACTTTCTGAGAAGCTTCTTCCCAGTCAATGCTGAACAATCAGAACTGGAATGAATGCATAGCAGTAAGGGCTTCGACTATGTTAGCACTTGAGGTATGGCACTTTTAACTGTCTTACCTCCATGAAAGCAAAATTATCTACGTGAGTATTTTCTGATTTTAATAATGCATGAAATATTGATCTTAAATAATATTTACTCAGTGCTCATACTCTGTGTCAGGAAATGCTAGAGGCATCTATGTGTACAAACCATTCTATCTTCAGCATGTAACTGATTTAGGTCCTTTTGCATGTATAGGAGCAAAGATTAAAACAATACAGTCAAGAATGAGCAAAAATAGGGTCTAAACTTAGGTTTTCTGGTTCAGTGGCCCTTGTGCAAATATTACATTTATGTTATGCTTAAGGTGACCAACTGCTCTGGTTTCTTCAGAACTGATTTATGGGGTAAACTTGGGGCAAGTTAGTCACTCCAGCTGTTCTCTAGAATCAGAATTATTGCAACATGCTTTTTAAGGATAAACCTTTTGTCTAGGGCTCTCATAATAGCTGCCACAAACTGGATGGCTTAAACAACAGAAAATTGTTGCTGCATAGTCCCAGAGTCTAAAAGTCTGAGATCAAATATTAAGAAAAAAAATTATTCCTGGGGGATATGATGGAAACAACAACAACAACAACACAAAAGAATTGTAGAGGGCTATCTTCATGCTGATGTGAAAAATTCTCTCTCTCTTTCTCTCTCTCTCTCTCTCTCTCTGTGTGTGTGTGTGTGTGTGTGTGTGTGTGTGTGTGTGTGCCCTTTTTGTCAGAATAGAATTTGCATTGCATTAGTACCTACCCATGCATTAATCAGCTTTCTGTTACTATAACAAAACACCTTAGGTTACCTTAGAGTATCACCTTAAGAAAGGTTTGTTTTGTTCCACAGCTTTAAGGGGTTGAATCCAGTCTGTTGACACTGTGGGTTT
>CABHPQ010135575.1:0-14623 GCA_902168405.1 Peromyscus aztecus
CATCCAAGATATAAAGGGCTGTGGACTTCAGAATGGAGCAATGGGGCAAGGAGTGGGGCTGGTGGGAGTCTGAAAGAGCTATTTCTCTCTTCCTACACTTTCTTTACCTCATTTCTCTCAAGAAGCATTGGAAATTTCAAAGGTGAAAACATGATGTATTTTGTCTAAAAAATTATTTTGTCTTTGAATGAAGGAAGTTATGATCATATAAAAGTATTCAAAATCAGTCAAAAGATGAGTCATAGGTAATAATCTCCTATATCCCTCATTTATGAGGTCCATAGGTTCTAAAATTGATTATCAGACTCTCCAACTTGTGAAGCAATTGTAATTTAAATTTCAATATTTTAGCCAAGAACTAAAATAAGTTTGGACTATTTTCACTCCATTCATTTATTCTGAATAAAATACCAATACAAAGAGAGACTGATTAATAATTAGCCAAGGGCATCTTAAAAGGGAAATGGGAGAGGAAAATGAGACACTAAAGACAAGCTCTACTGAATTCATTACTTGTAGGTCCTAGTGAGAAAATTTAATCAAGGCATGAAAGGGAATAAGGCTGCAGAAAAATATGAAGCTATGTTGATAGATTGAGCTGGGCATAGTAGAGTACACCTCTAAAACCTAGTGTTTAGGAAACCAAGACAAGAGAATCACAAGTTTGAGACTAGCCTGGGCTATGCAATGAGACCATAGTTAAAAAAAAGAAAAGAAATATCACAGTAGCTGAGACAAATGAATGTGAAAACCAAATACTGGCATTCTTTGTGTTCCTGTCTACCAATTTACATGGAAGTGAAAGCTTGACAAATTAGTTAGGCATAAAAAACGAATCAAGAATATTGAGGAGCTAAAGTTGTACAGAATTAAGTAATCAAGAGACCTGGGGTCTAGTCCATCTCACTCACTGTAGAGAAGTGAATTTTACTTCTCTGTAAAATGAGGTGGTATTTCTATAGCATTTACTTTCAAATTTTAAAATGCATGTGCATCACCCTAGGGTTTTGTTGAAATAAGGATTTTCATTTAGTGGATTGTGGAAGGCCAGCTCCCACCTTTTGAAGGGTTCTTATGAGAAAGGGATAAGAAAACAGTAGATAGAGAGATGAGTTGACAAGATGAAAGACAGAAACACAGGATAGTTTCGGAAGGGCCAGGATCACTACCCAACGGCCTTTTCCGTTTATTCAAAAGGGCTTTTTATAGCAATGGCAAGGGGCAGGGTAAAAGACCCACCCCTTGCTAGATCAATGTGCACAGCACAGCCAAGTGCAGACCCTTCCAAACACCCAGTAACTATGCCTGTGTTCAAATCATCCCCTTATGCAGCCCTGCTGAGTAAAGCAAGCTTAGATTCTCTGAGTAATTTGGGCTTCCACAGTGGATCTAGGGCTAACTTGAGAGGCATATTTCTTTCTGTTTTTTTTAATTGTTTATTTCTGTTTTACTGGTGTTTTTTTCTGTATGTATATCTGTGTGAGAGTGTTGGGTTCTGGAATTACAGATAATTGTGAGCTGCCACGTGGGTGCTGAGAATTGAACCCAGGTCTTCTGGAAGAGCATCCAGTGCTCTTAACCACTGAACCATCTCCCCAGCTCTAAGAGGCATATTTCTAATAAGCCTTTAAGGTTATGCCAGTGTTACTAATGTGCCAATCATATTGTGTTAGTTACTCTATATCCTGTGAGAAGGAGTGGAGATTTATCTTAGCTCATAGTTTTAGAGGTTTTAATTCATGGTCATGTGGCTACATTGCTTCTGAGCCAATGGGGAGGCTGAGCATCATAGTGGGAGTGTGTGATGGAGCAGGGCAGCTCAGCTCACAGTGGACAGGAAACAGGGAGATAGGAAAGCACAAGAGACAAGTTAAAGCCTTCCAGGGTGTGGCCCCAGGGATCTCCTCCATCTAGGTGCCACTTCCTAATGGCCCCTTCAGCTATGAACTCCTCAGTGTGTGAACTCACAGAAGTCAGCATCTTCATGTCCCAATCACCTTTCACTAGCACCACCATCTGGAGACAAGGCCTTTAACACATGGACAGTTTTCTAGAACACTTCATATCCACACTATGCTACACACTTTGAGTAGTAATATCTAGGTGATTTCTGCATCTCTTCCATTTCAATTGTATTTTGTTTCATAGAGAAGCAGTTAAAACACTGTGCTATAAGAACAAAGGTAAAGCAATTCCAAGAGCTTTGTAGTAATTAAGAAAAAAAATTAACAGACATTGGGCATTCAGTAAAACAAATCTAGCAGTGACACACTGAGTAAGAAATGTAAGGGAGCAAATCTTAGTCCAAAGAATGTGTCCAGGGAGAGGGAGACTCAGGGGTCGGGGGAGATGACCAGGGACCCTGTGAGAGCAGCTGCACTTAAGCATCCCATGTACTACAAGGGAAGAAAAGGAGTCAGTGCACTGTTAGCCCTCTTTAAGTTTCCTTAGCTATCCCTGGCTTCATTTGGAGGAGTGTAGATGATGCACAATACAGGTAGCAGGTACATATGAAAACTGGGGAAAGAAAAGAAATGTTGGGGGGGGCAGCAAGATGAGTACTCAGGTAACCTTCAAAACCAATAGTGGACCCATTTATTCAATGGAACACTGATTTCAGTTTTGTGTCAATATCTACTTAGTAAGCCATCTGATATTAAGAAAAAACTGTGACGAGCATCACTGTTCGATGTGGTAAGAGAGAAATCAATGTCAAGTGGGCTGAGATCACCCAGTGAGTTAGTGTTAGAGGTGAGATAAGAACTCAGTTCTCTCTGTTCTCAGTCACTGGAGCCCCTGTTCTAGTGTTATGTCCCTAAGACCACATACATTTAATCATATGGAACCATGACCTTTTCCTCACACTTTTCATATCTGGTTGTATAATTATTAGATGCTTTGCTTCATTATTTCATAGTAAGATGCTTAGAAAATAAATGGCCTGCTGAATTGGCTGTGGTGACAGTTGCTGCTATTTCTAGCACATTTATCCTTTCTTCTTTTGTGGTGGGTTCTATTTTCCTTCTTCTTGGAATCCATGGTTTTTTTTTTTTTTTCTTATCAGGGACTGGGTCCTTTGGGGGACTTTATCTTGCACACTGAATTGTGGGGCATTTACCCACCAACCCCACAGCTTCCCAGAGTTTTCTTGAGTGTGAGCAGCAGGAAATATTAGATAGAAGGATTTATTGCGGAGAATCTTGCGGAGATAAACAGATAGAAAATAAAGGATAGCCTCAAGAGGGCCTGGAATCTATTCCAACGGGTCCCGACTGTCTCTGCCCCAGGGTTTTTATAGAGACGCCAAGGGGTGGAGCAAATGACCTCCTCCCCCAGCACAGCCAAGTGCAGACCATCTCAGACACCTGCACTCAGGCCCGTGGTCCTAATCATCCTCTATGCAGACCTGCTGGGTAAAGCCACGAGGAACCCGAGAATGGGCTCCCACGCTGAATCTTGATTGGGCTAAACAAATTAAGACCTGCCAGTAACTGCTGAGATGAGAGTTCATGGTTAACTGTGGCTTATAGGACAGAAGGTGAAGTTGTTGTTACTTTTACAGCATATATGTGGCACAGATAAATACCCTTTCTCCCACTAGTCTTTGTCAACTACAGGCAAACTGAGGCTTGAAACAGTAGTAACATCTTGGAATCAGGAATGACATATGACACAAGAGTAGTAGAGAAGGAAAGGAGAAAGAACCTCAACCATGATGATGTCACTGAGGGTCAATGGAGCTCTTCCTCTGAACCTTTATCTAGGGTTTCATTTAGAAACACTTCAGTGATACAGAGTGACCGGAATTCCTTCTGTCACACCAGCATCAAATAACCAGAGCCAGAGTCTCAACTGTAGTACCAGCTAGCCCTGTGGCCTTAGGAATATTATTCATCTCTAAGAGCCCACTTTCTTATAAAAGTGGAGATAATAAAATGTCCATTTCACAAGGTGAAGTCCTAACACAGATCATGACGATGCTCCTGCAAATGTCACCATCCCTGTTATATTTGTTAATATTATGTGCTATGTCAGGGGTAGTGCCATCATCAGGCTCCATGAGCATCGAGAACACTGCAATCTTCCCGTGCTTCCAGGAACATCACTACATCCTGAGACATTTGTTTTCCCCTTTCCTTAAGAGCACATATGGAAAAACAAGACAGGTTAAAATTCAGGGTGCAGAGTTTCTTGATGGAATACGAAAGTAACATTTTTTGATAAACAAATGGGAGTTTATCAAGTTGTTCCCAGGGCCAACATTCCATGAAAGTATTTCTAGCATTCCGGTACCTATGTAGCTGCAACATGCACTAGGTAACTCCGCTTTCCTTTGCATTGAGCTGTGGGGCGCCCTACAGATTTCAGGGGAAAGGTCATGGTTCTGATGTATCAAAGAGAAATAAATCTAAGAGGTGGACTTGTATTACTGACAGCCTTAGTTCCCCAAGCAGAGCTCTGTGAGGGGCCTTCATTTGTTCCACAGTGTGCATTCTTCCTGATGCCTTGCAAAAGCAACTGTCTTAGTTTGAATTTCTGTGAGAAGCATTATGGACTGGATGACTTCTATACAACAGGAATTTTTATTTGCTTGTTTGTAATTACTTTTCAAGGTATAATCAATTTTCAGGTATGATGGGGGTCCAGTCTCTTGATAGTCCCCTCCCAAGGTCCAGGAAGAATCTATAACTAGCTGATAATTTAATCTTTGAAGATAAGAGATGAATCTATGTACATGAAACTCTTTAGTTCATACATTTTATTATTCTGTGTCAGTTCTCTCTCCACACTGCTTCTATTCTGCTCTCATGCATAGCTCCTTTCTTGCCTGATTTCTCTCTACATTTATCTGCTGTCTTCTAAGTTCTATCTTAATTCTCTCATCTTGGTTCCACTTCATCTAGGTTCTCATCCATCTAGTTCTTTCCCATCCTAACTCCTCTCCCATCTCCTTCTTTCTCTTGTTCTTCCTCATCTTGTTCTTCCCCATCTGGCTCTTCCTCATCTTCCATCTTGTTCCTCTAGTACTCTCTTCTAGCCCTTCAATCTAGTTCTTCCCCATCTAGTAGTTCCTCTCCAGTTCTTACCCCTCTAGTTCTTCCATTCTCTTTTCTCTTCTCCTTCTTGTCTTCTCTCAAAATAAAAGTGCATTTTTATCCCTTTGACCCTTATCTCTCCAATCTATCTCTGCTCCTACCATTTCTGGCGAGTGTGCTTGGTCGCTAGGCAACTTGGCTAGGTAACTTCCATCACTGCTGGATGTACCTGTAAATTGGAACCCTTAGTTCTGAGTTAATTGTTAAGGGTGGATCTAAAACTAGAGATAAGACTTTGGAAAGGAGAAAGTTAAGCTTAATTGGCACATTTTCCAGGCCTTCTCAAACAGGTAGTCTGGACACTTAAGTCTATTCTTAGAGAGTACAGAGGTATCTTTGATAAGGTACTTTCCTCCATCTGAGGATGGACCTGGCTGGATGCTTCTAATGACGATAATTACAGGGAGGCTTGAACTGGGGTTCTGGCTGTGCATAACTGTCAGCGCAGAAGGTTATCTAACTATTCCTAGAAGTGGTTAGGTAAGGAGTTAGAGGTCTATAAAGTTAGTAAGGCTGTAAGAAAAGGAGGGTCTGAGCTAAATTGTGCGAAGCTATTACTTAAGGTCCACCTGACCTAGGTGGTGTCTTCATATGGAATTTACCTTGATTCAGGAGACTTCTTATGTGGTGGTTTGGACTGTTATTCCTGTTAGTCCTTGAATGTGGCTAAGGGAGACATCTGATTCCAGTGCTGAAAGGAGAAGAAACGGATGGGCCTGAGGGAAAGAAGTCTTTCCTGAGGTTGTTCTCCAAATACCTCGAATGTGTATGTCCAAATAGTGATCAGTCCACATTGTTAGCAGTTCTTAGGAAAAAATCAATTGGGAAAACTATGAAGGCACACATGATTTTCATAACAGAAGACAGCTGATATATAACAATCCAAATAACACCAAATGCTCCCTGGGATTTGGCTTCCTCTGAAAGAATTCCTTGACCCCTTCAGGTAGCGGCTTTGCCATAACCAGCTGAGTTATTATAATATATTCCTGTGGCCCATAGCAATCAATGAGGGAAGAGTGGTTGTGAGATATTATTTTTTTAATCATTTCTCATGCAAACCCAAGTTTAAGTTCTTCTTTGGAATAATACAGGCAATAACTCTTTCTTGATTTTCCCTGTATTCTTCCATCCATTCTTGGCAGCTACAGTCAGAAAGAAACCATTAAGACACTTACCCACTCCTTGTCACACCTATAGTAGCAAACTTAGCATCAGACAGTAACTCAGGTGTCAGACATGTTAGACATCCACTTTTTATGGTTTCAAACCCTGGAGTCTTCTGCATGGAGATACTCCTTCCATTTACTGGGGCTACAGCTATTTTCCTCCCCAAAGATGCACTTCATGATATCATCACATTGAGGGTTAGAGTTTCAGTGTATGTCTTTGGAGACACAAAAACATTAAATCCTTTGCAACCACTTCTTAAGTCTCCTCTAAACACTGTGAGGCTTGCTTGATTTACAGCCACAGCCAATTTATTACCCGCCCCCCACCACTGTTGCAAGAGCAAGGGCCAGAGGAGTTCTGTATTTTGCATGCATTTGTGGTAGAGATGCAGAATATAAAGATGTTGTGATCCTGATGAATGCAACCCCTCAAGAGGGATCTCTCCTGGCTGTTTGTTGTGGAAGCTCTGGGAAGGACAGCTTTGGGCCTAGACTACATAAGGAGGAGGAGAAACTCAGGGGACTCTTGGTTGGCCCAGTTCCATCCCAGAGCTCACTAATTTTATGGAAGGTCAAGAAAAGAGGAGCTGAGCCCGTGGACATCTGCCTGGAGTAATATTTTCAAATTGGTCTTTCTCCTCTAGAGGTTCATTTTCAAATTTAATTAGCTAGCTAATGATGGTAAATTATCAAAATTAATTGATGAATGCTAAAGTGCTTTGAATATACAAAAAACACTATACATAATTCCTAGGGTAGTTAATGTCTGATCTAACTTTACAGACTAATCTAGGAAAAGATTTTTACAGTAGTAATAATAATACCTTTTTAATGGTTTAAAATGAAGTCTATTGGCCAGGAACATTGCTCTAGGGGAGAATCTCATACAGTCTCTAGATTCCCACTTAGTGAAAAACTTCTCCTTTTGCCAGAGGCATCCCTGGAGGAAGAAGTCCAGTGAGAAAGCTGTAAATGTGTCTTTATAGTCCAGAAAGTAAGACAGAAAACTAAACAAGCATGTATAGCTATCTAGGAAGGTGGGTGCTGTGGGGAGATGCTGAGGGAGATGATTCTGGACACATCCTCGTAGAGAAGGAACTGCGGGTGACAGAGCGAGAGTTCCTCAGACAGAGATGGGGCTGCAGGAGATGAGAAGGGAAATCTGGGCCAATGGGGGAACAATAAACACACTATATGTGAGCTTCAGCAGTAAAAGAGACAGAGAGAATCAAATGCATTTTGTGAGATCAAATTTGCGAATGTTGTTGGGTCACAAGAGATGTAATTAAAACACCAGAGTGCTGTGTTTTAAAGAAGAAAAAAATGATTTGCCTACTCCCTCTCAAAAGGATTGTAATAGGAATTTTATGAAGATGTAAGCCATAAGAACAAGCAAGCAGAATGTAAAACAATAGTAAGTTTCTAGAAGTTATACCATAGGTGGAAGAATGGAAATTGGTTTTGCAGATCAAAGAAAGAGTAAGTCTAGTCTTAAGAATTTTTGTTGACTAATTTTGTTCTTTGACAACTTCATACATGTATGTAATGTACTTTCTCCCTACACCATGTTGTCTCTTTCTCTCATCCCTATCAATATCCCCCTGCATGTCCCTAGAATCTCTTTCCCAAATTCACGACTTTTGGTTTTGTTTTGTGACCCATTTAGTTTAAGCAGGTCCATCTGAGGGATACTGAATTGAAACTATCCATTGGAGCCTGGTGGAGTCACCAGGGGATATACAACCAAATGACTTCTCTCTTTGAACCTATCAGTAACAAATAGTTCAGTTTTGTGTGTGTGTGTGTGTGTGTGTGTGTGTGTGTGTGTGTGTGTGTGTGTGTAGAGAGCTCCCTCAGTCCCTTCCCCATCTAGCCCTGACAATTGAGTAGGCCTAGAGCAGGTATCTGGAGCTGCTGTGAGTTCATGATTTCGATGGCTATGTCTTGCCCAGAGGATGGCATTTCCCAGCCGTTCCCCTATCTTCTGACTCTTACATTCTTCCTTCTGCAATGTTCCCTGAGCTATAGAGGGAGTGGTACAAATGTCTTGTTTAGGGCTGGACGCTATGTTTTTTCAGCACCTTAAGCAGTCATAAGTCTCCCCATTTACCACTGTTCAGTAGAGTGAGAGACTTCTCTGACTGAAGCTGAGAATAGCATTCATCTATAAATATAAACACGAAATATAAGAAGGCAGTTTAATATTATGTCACCCTAGTTAAAGAATAGTATTCACCATTCCCCCAGGCTTATGATTTCCTTCAGGGTGAGCTTTTGACCAGGTGTATAGTACCAAGTATGGAGTCCTTTCTGGGGAGTGGGAACACCTCTCCTGGCAGGTTAATCTTATAGTTTGAAGGATTCATAGCCCTCAGCCACAAGTTATCTCATTAAAGATATGTTTAATACCATTGAGGTTGAAAGTTTTAGGAACTTTTGTGTCTAAAGACAAAATACATATTTTTATGATATCATACTCCTGATAATAGAATTGAGATCAGGGTGCTTGGGTGTGGTGGTTTGAAAGGAAATGGCCCCCAAAGTGAGTAGCACTATTAGGAGGCATAGCCTTGTTGGAGGAAATGTGTCACTGTGTTGGGGCAGGCATTGAGGTCTCTTTTGCTCAAGCTTCCCTCAGTGTGACTTTGAGACCGTTTCCTATTACCTGTAAGGTATAGGATTCTCAGTCACTTCACCAGCACCATATCTGCCTGCACATTGCCATGTTCCCTGCCATGATGATAATGAACTGAACCTCTGAAACTGTAAACAAGCCACCCCAATGAAATGTTTTCCTTTATAAGAATTGCTGTGGTCATAGTGTCTCTTCACAGCAATAGAAACCCTAACTAAGACAACAGGTGAGCTGATACTTTCCTTTGCTGCGTGCTCCAATAGTGCATCTATTTGAGGAAGATTCCTCAACCTCTGTGATGTAAATGTCTATATCTACTCACTTGTAGATATTAAGATGAATTGGATTTACAGTAATACTCCAGACATCAATGCTTAGACCTCATTCATCTTTGACAGACAAGAGTCCCTTTGCTTCTAGGAGTTTCTCTCCTCAAATATTTCTAGGCATTCTCTCACAGATTTTGTTTGTACATCTCAAGTGTTCCCCTGGTCTTTGGGGATCACCCTAGGGAGGCAGCAGTTTCTCACAGTCGTAATCAGGGCTTCTGCCAATAGTTCTGACAGGCAGGGTCACTAGCCAGTGTGGAATGCTGTGCATTCCTCCAGATCATCTGTGGCCTCGGGCCTGAGATGCCTGAGATCCTTGAGAATGCCTTTCTCTTCTGACCAGATCCTTTGGAACTGTTCTGCATGACTGAGCTACTGAGCCTCTCCTTTGCCCTATTCCCCATGCCTTCCAGTGTGGATATCATATCTAGGATGGGTTGCTGGGTGATGTCACATACTACATTCCACTCCTCTGAAACCTTTGCTTCTCTGAATCCTAGACTTTTTCCATCGCCAAGCTCTGTTAATGTTTAGCTGCTAAATATTAACAGAGCACCAGGCCGAGCTCTGAGAGTCCAGTCAAAGAGAGGGAAGAGGGATTATATGAGCAAGGGGGGTAAAGATCATGATGGGGAAATCTACAGAGACAACTGAACTAAGGTCATAGGAACTCACAGACTTTAGATCGACAGCTGTGGAACCTGCGCGGGACTTGGACTAGACCCTCTGCATATGGGAGACAGTTGTGTAGCTGGGTCTGTTTGAGGGGCCCATGGCAGTGTGGTCAGGATCTATATATGTGCATGAGCTGGCTTTCTGGATCCCATTACCTACGGTTGGACACCTTGTTCACCCTTGAGGCAGAGGGGAGGGGCTGAGTCCTGCCTCAACTGAATGTACCAGGTTTTGCTGTCCCCCACCTCATGGGAGAACTTACCCTTTTGGAGGAGGGGATGGGAGGTAGGTGGGGGGGGGGAGGTTAGGCGGGGGTGAGAGGAACAGGAGGAAGGATGAGAGGGGGATCTGTGGTTGGTATATAAAATGAATAAAACATTTTTAAAAAATAAAAAATGTTTAGCTCTGCTGATGAGCTCTAAACATACCAGCATTTCTCTAGGCAGCTATAGGAGCTCTCCTGAGGCGAATCCCCACCATGTAAATCCTCTCCTGATTGGATAGAAGACCCTCCACAAGAATGTTTCCCAATCCTTTAGTAGTTTCCTAAGAAGTTCCCTGAGCTAACTCAGAATACCAAGAACTTTAGATAAAATGTGGCCTACCAGTGTAGGTAGCAGTGTGTTCATGTTGGTTAGAGGTTAGGATAGGGGGATACATTTACATCTTTATTGATTGATATAAATAGAATATTTTTAAAAGATTTGTTTATCCTCACCCACTCTATGAGATGGAATCTGTGCCTGACACTGTTAAAATGGCTAAGAACTTGAGACTAGATAGGTCATGGACCCTAGGGGAAAACCTACTACCATTATTCTGCTATAGGAACACAGCAATAAGATGACTCCTAATGACATATTTCTATGCCCATAGACCAGTGCCTCACTCAACCCTCATCAGAGAGGTGTCTTCTTTCAGGGAATGGTAATGAGCACAGAGACCCACACCTGGACAGCGTGAGAGGCTTTAGAGCTCTTAGTCCTCAATGGGATGTCTTCATCAAACCCTTCCCTTCAAGGCTCAGGGAACTATGCAGAAGAGAAGGCAGATGATTATAGGAGCTAGAAATGGTGGATGACTCCAAGGAAGCAGTGTCTTCCATACACAATAGGACTGATACACATGAACTCACGGAAACCATAATAGCATGCACAAGACCTGCATGGGTTTAAACCAGACAAAGTCTCAACTCTGAGAAGGAGAGATGGACACCAAGTCATACCCCTACCCAAGAAACTATTTGCAGTTAATGTCTGCTAGAAAATGGAAAATCATTTTTCTCCAATGAAGTGTCACTGGGTATATCAACCATACTCCAGGGCAGGTCCCATGTTCAGGAGTAGTCGACCAACACAAAACAGATTCTGTGTGTGTGTGTGTGTGTGTGTGTGTGTGTGTGTGTGTGTGTGTTGGGGAAGGATTTGTAGGGTTTTTTTGTTTGTTTTTATTTCCACTTGTTTTTGTTTTGAGAGACAGAGAAAGAATCTGAAGTTGGGTGGGTAGGGAGATGGGGAGGAGCTGGGAAGAGTTGGGAGATGGGAAAGAATATGGTCAAAATATAGTATATGAAAAACGTTTAAAAAAACTTCTAAACAGACATTTATGCTTGGCTACATGTATATGTATCTGTGTGGGTATATCAGCACACAGATGTGTGGGTGCACATGCTTATGTGTGGTACAGAGAGACCAGAGCAGGTGTTGATTTCTCATTTATCACTCTCCACTTATTCCTTTGAGGCAGGGTCTTATCCCTGAACCCAGTGCTTGCAGTTTCTTGGCTAGGCTAGAATCTAGCAAGCTCCAGTTATCCTCTTATATCTGTCCTCTTTGGAGCTGGGGTTACTTACAGGTATTTTCAGGGACATTCAGCATTTTATACAGGTGCTGGGATCTGAACCCTTGTCCTCATGATTGTGAAGCAAGCACTCTCAACCTCTGAGCTATCTCTCCAACATAGATAATTTTCTTTTAGAATGCAAATGTGTACAGTATTGTCCAGAAGGGCAACTTGGGAGAGAAGATGGTAGAAAAAGGATACAGAGAAACATAGGAAGTTTATGTCAGAACTTTTCAACCTGAGCCATCATCAGTGGTAGCAGCACAACAGATTTTCATGAGTTTGGATTATTAAATAACATGCTACTTCAGCTTGATGGAGAGACTCAGCTGTGTGCGGATCTGCTGTGGAATAATGCTTTTGTACACTGGTTTAATAAAACACTGATCGGCCAGTAGCCAGGCAGGAAGTATAGGTGGGATAAGCAGACAATGAGAATTCTGGGAAGAGGAAGGCTGAGTGAGGAGACACCAGCCTGCCATCTAGGGAGCAGCATGTAATGGCACATAAGTAAAGCCACAGAAAACATGGTGACATACAGAATAACCAAAATGGGCTGAGTTTAAGTGTAAGAGCTAGTCAGTAGTTAGACTGAGCTAATGGCCAAGCAGTTTTAAATAATAAAAGCCTCTGTGTGTTTAGTTGGGTCTGAGCAACTGCAGACTGGGCGGGACATAGGAAAACTTCCAGCTACATGGATCTATGTCTGAAATGTTTCATACTGCTGCAAGACATGTACTAGGTAGAAGAGAGAGATGTATGCTATAGGGGTGAAGGAACAAAGTATATTTTAGTATGAAGTAAGGAAGTTGGGAGATGAAAAACTATTTGAAAGAAGAGGAAATATGGCATTATTTTTGGCTTTTTACACAATTCCCTACTTGGGACTTGGGGACTTTCTTGTTTTGGCCCAGAACTGCCTTCTCTCTGTAGAAGCTAGATATTCCACATTCTGGCCTTTCTCACAGTTGGACCACAGACACATGATTCATGATGAGTCCAGTCTGTCAGGGTAGATTTTAATTTGGAACATAGGAGTAAAACACAGCTAAGGCTATGCAGAATCCATCTCGGGGAAGACACCGGTATCAATGGTAGCTAAATGCATCTGTTTCAGATTGATTCTGACCCTTAAGAGACTCCATGAACAACTATAAAATGCAGTCACTCATATTACATCTCAGAACCCAGACACGCAAGCAAGCAAGCAAGCAAGCAAGCAAGCAAGCAAGCAAGCAAGCAAGCAAGCAAGCAAGCAAGCCAGTGAACAATTTAGAATGCAGCATGCTTGGAAAGGGAGGGCATTCATAGTATTCTTGTTTCTTCAATAACAAAAACAAGTGACCCTAAGTTTCCTTGATGACACAATTCTGAAGTATTTCCACTGAACTCTAGATGTCATGTGGACAGAAGGAAAAAAAAAACCCTTATCAAATGATTTTAGAAATTTGGGAAATATTCTGGGAAAAAAATTAAAGTGGCTACATAGCTTCTGAAAAAATCCTTTGAATGTTAATGCATTCAAAAAGCTTCAAGACAGAGATAAACAAATACATTTTCTCCTCTCTGAGAGCATTTCAAGGGATCTGGAGGCACACATACTGATGCTTAGTGTTGCCTTATGCTCTCTCTGTCTATCCAAGGTGTCTACATAGTGATGATGACAGAGCACGGGCAGTCATGTGCTTTGTATAGACTTCACACAGAAGAATCTCCTTCCTTTGTGGTCTCTGCATTAACCTGAGTTCTTCTGGCAAGGTAGTAGTCCCACCCTTTGCCAGCACACCCCCTCATGGCATTTAGTCTTTGCTCATGTATATTCTGATAGAAGCTGAATGTCAAAGCTTAAAATTAAGGTCAAGACCTCCAAATCCTGAAATGAACTTAATTTATTTGGACATTTCCAACTGACTATAAACTATATTCAACTTCCTATCCATCCCCTGGTTTAAGGGTGAGACCTCTCAGGATGATTTGACACAAACTATAAAGAAAGAAAGGAAAACTCGATTTTCTTCAAAGGAAGAAACTCAAACATGCCCAGCTGCAGCAGGGTTCATCATGCAAATGGAGACCAAGTAGGCTTGTTGCTCCCAATTATGCCCGGTGTAGAAGGCCAGAGATTTAGAGAGACTTAACTCAAGGGAAAGAAAAATAATGGATCATCCATGGAGTACCGGCTGTTAAAGGAGAAATAAAACCTTTCCACTCTATTATTTTTTTCCACCTGCTGAGCTGGCCCCAGGAAATATGACACTTACTGATAGCCATGTCCCAATTGTGCAGTGGAGCTGTGTGATGTTGGCACTGAAAAGGCATTGATAGGAGTCTCTGCACGGTATTTACATTCATACAATCAGTTTATGATGTTCATATTCAATGAGGACGGGGGCTTTTGTTCACCTCTGTATCTGCAGATGTTCAGTAGTCGCACTATAACTGTTTGCTGAATTAATGAAATCTGACTGTAGAGAAGAGCTAGTATGGCTGTGCCCCACAAAGAGGCTGGGCCTCTCTAATCTCTGCCAGCCTGAAATCTGATTTTTGTATGTACAGTCATGTAAAAGCAATTCCTGTCATATTTTCTTAAGTTCCTTGGGAGAAGTCAGATACTGATTTCTGCCTCCTGCTATTGAGTAGATATTCACTCTGACTTCTCTGCAAATTCAGGAAATGAATAGCTCTGTTTCTTGTACTGGGTGCCTGGGTATCTAGAACAATTTTCCTAACGAAACAGCAAAAAAGCTAGTGAATGCATAGTCTTTAAAGTCTTAAGACATGGACGAATTGGTAAGGTATGGCAGCAAATGTTTACCAGTTCTTATCTACAAAGGGACAGGAGCCAAGGACGGTACACTGAGGTTTGAAAATTTA